>CAUDMG010000745.1:0-227500 GCA_958450375.1 Homarus gammarus | reverse complement strand
GGAGAGCCCAGCGGAGGATTCGCTGGTTGGAGGTCTTGTTGGTTTGGATGAACGTGAGTGGGTTATGGTCGGTGAAGACCAGGGTTGTTTGTGGGCAAGACTGGAGGTAACATTCAAACTTCTTTATTGCCAACACCAGAGCCAGGGCCTCCTTCTCTATGGTCGAGTAGTTGGTCTGATGTTTTTTCAACTTGGCAGAGTAATATGCCACAGGGTGAAGGACATCAGTGGTTGGGTCGGGTTGTAGGAGCACAGCCCCCACTCCGACACCACTAGCGTCGATTTGCAGATGGAAGGGCAAGGTGTAGTCAGGGGGGTGGACTACAGGCTTACAGGCAAGGAAGGCTTTGAGGCGGTGGAAAGACTGGTCGCACTTCTGGTTCCAGATGTAAGGGACCGCAGAACTGGTAAGGTCTGTGAGGGGTCCGGCCACGCTGGAGAAGTTACTGCAGAACCGACGGTAGTAGCCGCACATCCCCAGGAAGCGCATGAGTTCCTTCCTCGTCCTTGGAGTGGGGAAGGACAAGATGGCTTCAACGTTTGCGTCCTTGGGTCTCACCATACCATGCCCAACGATATGTCCCAGGTAAGTCACCGAGGCCCGGCCAAAAGCAGATTTAGCCAGGTTTATGGTGAATCCAGTCTCTTGCAGTCGTGCAAACAGTATCTCCAAACGCACCAGATGTTCGTCCCAGCTGTCCGACACCACCACCAGGTCATCCAGGTAGGCGAACGTCCCACCTAGGTCTTGAATAAGGTAGTTTATGGCCCTCTGGAATGTGGCCGGAGCATTAGAAAAGCCAAACGCCATAACTAAATATTGAAAAAGACCAAATGGAGTTACAAATGCCGAGATTATTTTTGCCCTATCCGTGAGTCCTACTTGATAATATCCTTTCAACAGGTCTATAGTACTGATAAATTGGGCACAGCCTATGCTGTCTATTATATCTTCAATCAAAGGTAAAGGGTAGGAGTCAGAGACAGTGACCTGGTTCACTTTACGATAATCTGTACAGAAACGAAAGGTGCCATCGGGTTTTGGAATGAGAAGGCAAGGTGAAGCCCAGGGGGAGGTACTAGGCTCAGCTAAGTTATGTTTTAACAAGAAGTCTACCTCCTTTTTCATGATCTCTTTTTTTTGTGGATTTAGTCGATATGCTGATTGTCTAATGGGTTGTACATCATCTGAGATTAGCTTAATATCATGTTTAAGTATATTGCAAAATCCTGGGAGGTCTGATGTGACTTTAGGAAATGTTGATAATAACTTAGTGAGATCTTTTGCTTGAGATGGATTCAGAACAGAAAAATACTCATCCAAATTGTTGAGTATGTGACTGTTAGCAGGGTTCTCTTTAGGTAGAGGGAAGTCTAAATTCTCCAATAGGTCCATGTCATCTGTCTCCGGCCCTGACAAAACCGTATGCAATACAGGTAGGCTTACAGCCTCGGGGATGTCTTCCTCTGACTGCCTGGAATGGTAAAGTTTCATGAGATTAATGTGAACAAGTTGTGAATCTTTTCTGCGATCAGGAGTATGGACTATATAGTTGAGAGGAGATAGTTTATTAGCAACTATATAGGGACCAGTAAACTTGCTTTTAAGGGGAGAGCCTGGAATGGGTAGAAAGAGTAACACTTTGTCACCTGGAGAAAATGATCTTTTAACTAATTTAGGTTGGGACTTCACCATTTTCTCTTGGACTTTTTTTAAGTTTGACTGAGCAATGGTTCGGACTTCAGTTAATTTGTCCCGTAAAGTGTCAATGTATTGGGAAACTGTTGCGGGCTTAATAGAGGGAGTGTCAAACCACTGCTCCTTTATTATTTTAAGGGGTCCCCTAATTTGTCTCCCATATAGTAACTCGAACGGGGAGAATCCCAATGACTCCTGGGGACATTCCCTGATGGCAAAGAGTAACAAGTCTATGCCTTCATCCCATTCCTTTTGGTGTTCTATACAGTATTTTTTGATCATTGATTTGAAAGTTTGATGGAACCGTTCCAAGCAACCTTGGGATTGTGGGTGGTAAGCCGAAGATGTACAATGGTCCACACTGAGGTCTTTCATCACCTGTTCGAAAAGATTGCTCGTAAAATTGGTGCCCTGATCAGATTGGATCTCTTTAGGAATGCCCACTGAAGTGAAAAGATGCAAAAGATGTTTGATTACGTTTTTTGAAGTGATGCTTTTAAGGGGAAAAGCCTCAGGATAACGTGTACTGGTATCCATAACTGTGAGCAGGAATTGATTTCCCTTCTTAGTCTTTGGTAATGGGCCCACACAATCCACAACAATCTTTTCAAATGGGGTAGAAAATACTGGGATGGGCTTAATGGGAGCTGCTGGTATACTTTCATTTGGTTTTCCTACCATTTGACAAATATGACAAGATTTTAGGTATTGTGACACATCCTTCCTAAGTCCAGGCCAGTAATAGTGTTGGAGGAGCTTTTTATATGTTTTCAGGATTCCCAAATGTCCTGAAACACCATCATGGGCAAGGGCAATTAATGCTGGTCTGACTGAAGCTGGAATTACCACTTGATGTATTTCAGACCACGTGTCTAGATGGGCAAGCTCAGGGGGCCTATAGGCCCTCATCAAAACCCCTTCATGATAATAAAAACACGGAAGGGTGTTAAAATCTTTACCTTCAACTGCTGCATGATGAAGTTTATTCAAAGATGGATCAGATTGTTGGGCTTTAATGAGCTCCTCCTTACTTATCGTCTTATTGTACAGATCTTCTGTGGGTAGGAAGATATTGGAGGTGGTTTTAGATGAAGAGGGCCCATTTCGCACACTCTGTGACCGGGTGACAGCACAAGATGGGAAAAGATGAGGAATAGTTTCTTTAAGGTCAGTGGTGGAGTTGACAGGTAAGGGAGAGTCGACTGTCTTTATGTTAGGAACCACTAGATCTCCTACCAAGTCATTACCCAATAATAAATGAATGCCGCACACAGGCATTGGGTCTTTCCTAATGGCTATTTGCACTTCCCCAGTAATCAAGGGACATTGGAGGTGCACTTTAGCTAAAGGATAGGAAGAATGGGACGAGAGATCTGAAATTAGAACACTCATTTGTAAATGCGGTAGATATATCAGGAATGACGTTAAACAGGAGGATAGATTGTGCTGCGCCCGTATCACGTAGTATACGAATAGGGAAAGAACGAGACCCTTCTACGATTGAAATTTTTCCCTCATAGGTGAATGAAGAGAAGACATCCTGATGGGGCCTTTCCACATTGGCATTTGCTATTGGTTTGGATTTGGGATCCAGGGAACTACTTTTAGCAATTCGACACTTTGGGTGTTTACAATTCTGGATCGTATGGCCTAGGTTTTTACAGTAAGAACAAGTAAGCTTGGTTGCATCGGGGGGAGTAGGTGTGGGACCTTTCGACCTACCACTCACGCCCCCAAGGTTATCATCAGAGGAAGACCTAACATGTCGGGAAGTACCACGTTCTCTACTGCCCAGTGACTCCACCAACAAAGCATACGCATCAGCCAGCTCAGCAGCACGCCCTAAATTAACCTCTCCACGCTCCTCCACATGCTTCAAGATGTGAAATGGTATCTTGCTTTTCCACTCCTCCAGGACTACCAAGTTTAACAAATCCTGAAATGTGGAGGTCTCTGTAGCCTCTAACCACTTCTTAAAAAACCTAAGCTTTTCTTGAGCAAACTCAACAAATGTGTGTGAAAATGGTTTGGTTAGTTTACGAAACTTCTGCCGGTATCCATCTGGCGTGATAGCATAAGAGGTGAGGATATTCTTTTTTACGTTATCATAGTCATCAGTCTGGTCTAAACAGTTATAAACTCTACGAGCCTTACCATATAATTTAGGAACTAATACTGACACCCACTGGTCCTTTGGCCACTCATTCTTCCCGGCTATTTTCTCAAAAGTCCTAAATGACCCGTCCATATCGGATTCATCAAACCCGGGAACAAGGGAAGAAGCAGTAGCAGGGTTAAAAGCAGCGAGTTTCTCTCTTAATGCCACTTCCTTTGATTTAAACTCCGATGTTAAAGTGACTTCTGTCTCTCTCACCTGTAGTTCTTTCAGTTTAACCGCCTGCACCAACTTGGCCTGTTCCATCCTTTCCTCATGCTCCAACTTGGCCTGTTCCGACATTCCCTCATGCTCCAACTTGGCCTGTTCCAACCTTCCCTCATGCTCCAACTTGGCCTCCAACTTGGCCTGTTCCAACTTGGCCTGTTCCATCCTTTCTTCATGGTCCAACTTGGCCTCCAACTTGGCCTGTTCCAACTTGGCCTGTTCCATCCTTTCTTCAGGGTCCAACTTGGGTTCTTTCATTTTGATTTGGAACTCGAACCTAGCTCGTTCTAGTTCTAAGGGGTCTATTCGTTGTGTTTCTTCTTGAGGGCTAGCCAGACCTGAGGCAACTTCTGAGTGAGGAGGGGTGGTGGATAGTGGTTGAAGTTTCTTGGACATGGGCGTTAATCTGTCAACAGCGGATTCTTTTAAAACTTCTTGTTGAACCAACACTTCAATCACATGATTTTTTAACATTTCCTTAGTCAGTTGCTGTGAAAATGGGATATTGTAATAGTTGGCTATTTCTTTCCATTCTTTCTTCAGGATATTAACACGTAATTTAGCTACGGAAGGATTTTCAATAAAATCCTGGAGATCAAAACCTGAGGTGGCCATTGTTAATAAAAATAGGATAAATTAACTAATGGTCAAAAGCTAAGATAAGTGGATAACCCTAGAAAATATCACGGCAGTGGATAACCAGAAAGTCCCGGAAACTAACCAAGTTATACCTAGGGAAATTACACTTATGATTATTGTTCTTCTGAGAAGATCCTTAGATAAGGACAAGAGACTTGAAAGAGGTAGGGCGTATTATGGCATTAATATAAAGATCCGGATTAACAACCCTGATATACTTGAAAGAGGTAGGGCGTATTACGGCATTAATATAAAGATCCGGATTAACAACCCTGATATACTTGAAAGAGGTAGGGCGTATTACGGCATTTATATAAAGATCCGGATTAACAACCCTGAATGAGATAATGAGAAGAACAATAATTGAGGCTTTATAATTATGGGGTCCTGGTAGAGAGGGGCGTCCCAAGATATCACTTCACTCTAAACTAGTAACTATGGAACAGCCTACTCTGGAGTGAGGGTACGGCATTAAACAGATCCGGATTCTTCCCTACACTCGATAAGACTTGCCACACGACTGCCACGTGTAATAACAGGTAAGCCTTATGACACTTGGAACCTATTATCCTACGTCTGTCACTCTTACTATACGGTAATACCAATATATGCACACACATATGAAGGAAACTTTAAACCACCGTAAAGCAATTGTAAACAGAAGTGACTGGGAGGGGTAATTAACACTGAGTAACAAGGGAGGAAGGAATATGGTACTTAAGGTCGGGTCCTGTCACGGTCGCCATTTGTTACGAGTTGGGGATTTAGAATATAGTTATACGTCTACCCAGATCCCAACAAGTAACAACAAAAAAAAAACAAAGACAATCGGACTTAAAAAAGGGTAGACAAAGGATGCGAGTTTTCGTTATATATAATAAAGTACCATAAATTCCTTAACAAAATATTCAGCTTATAAACTACCCTTAACCAAACTTAACCTAAACACGAACAGTATATACATAGCAATAAAACATAAAACAATAGTGAAGCAATGTGGAGGGGGGAGAGGCAATACAAGATTACAAATACTTAAGTGAGGAGCTGAGATGGCTGACGGGCAAGGCTGAGTATGGTAGAAGACGGTAAATAGTCACTGTGCCGTAGGTTTCCAGGATAGGTGATCCTGTGGTCGCTTCCCAGAGTGAAGTGTGTCCTCTCCTCGAATTGGAGCTGACAAAGTAGACTGAGGCGGAAGTGACGCAACAACCAGGATATGGAGAAGGGAAACCCGGGAGTGGTAACTAAGACGATCCATACTCGTGTTTCGTCCCTAGATGGCGTTGCTCGTGGTGCTGGGTAGGTAGATGAAGACAATCGGTGGAGGGGTTCGTAACAATATATATACATATATATATGCAAGTAAATCACTGTATGTGCGCGTGATCTAGGTATATGCTGATAACCACAAGGAAAGAAGAAAACACGAAGTTCCCAAGCGCTTTCGTGTAATTCACATCTTCTGGGGTGAGTACAGACTGTACTAGTCTGTACTCACCCCTGAAGATGTGAATTACACGAAAGCGCTTGGGAACTTCGTGTTTTCTTCTTTCCTTGTGGTTATCATATTATATATATATATATATATATATATATATATAATCAACACCTCAACCCGCCAGGATTCGAACCCACGGCCCACAAGCCTATGACTATGACCGGGGAACGCTAACCGCTAGACCACCAGGATACTAAAAGCAGTCCTAGACTTTGTTATATTTCACACAAAGCCTGTTCAACGAGCTTATGGCGCCGTGAACCTCTAATGGGGACCACCCGTACCACTTAGGTGGTCAGAGTAACGTCATAGGCTTGTGGGCCGTGGGTTCGAATCCTGGCGGGTTGAGGTGTTGATTGTATGTAGAAGTCCGCGTGCTTTATTGGGCTAATGAAATATATATGGATCCTCGTGTTTCGAAGCCGGATTTGGTAAAACGTTACTCTGACCACCTAAGTGGTACGGGTGGTCCCCATTAGAGGTTCACGGCGCCATAAGCTCGTTGAACAGGCTTTGTGTGAAATATAACAAAGTCTAGGACTGCTTTTAGTATCCTGGTGGTCTAGCGGTTAGCGTTCCCCGGTCATAGTCATAGGCTTGTGGGCCGTGGGTTCGAATCCTGGCGGGTTGAGGTGTTGATTGTATGCAGAAGTCCGCGTGCTTTATTGGGCTAATGAAATATATATGGATCCTCGTGTTTCGAAGCCGGATTTGGTAAAACGTTACTCTGACCACCTAAGTGGTACGGGTGGTCCCCATTAGAGGTTCACGGCGCCATAAGCTCGTTGAACAGGCTTTGTGTGAAATATAACAAAGTCTAGGACTGCTTTTAGTATCCTGGTGGTCTAGCGGTTAGCGTTCCCCGGTCATAGTCATAGGCTTGTGGGCCGTGGGTTCGAATCCTGGCGGGTTGAGGTGTTGATTGTATGTAGAAGTCCGCGTGCTTTATTGGGCTAATGAAATATATATATATATATATATATATATATATACCGTATATATATATATATATATATATACGGTATATATATATATATATATATATATATATTTTTTTTTTAGGTTAGATTAGGTTAGGGTTTGTATGCAAATTTTCATATACATGTATTTTTACGATCTACATGATCGTTTATAAATAATAAAAATAATAATAATATTGTACGGTTTATTAATAGAGTTGCAGCCGCTGGATGAAAATATACAAACTAACATGTGATTTAGACATAATAATATACATTCAATACATTTACAGGGCTGTACAGTAAATAAATCAGGAGCTGTTTATTATTTTAACAATAGATGGGATGGTGCTATTCTTATATCTATTAGTGCGGGCTCTTATGGGCTGAATTTTGTTGTAGTGGCGGTCTGCGCAAGGTGGGCGGGGACTGCCGGTGGCAGTAGGTGGCTCATTGGCGATGACGAGGATGGTGCAGTAGTCCACTGCCAAATTCTGCTAGTGCGTGGTGGTGGAGGTCACTTAGGGATGGTATTTCCAGGGTGGAGAGAGTGTTGTTGTAGCCCGAGTAGTCTGCGCCGAGCATGATTCTGCAGGCCCTCTTCTGTACCTTCTCTAGCTGACGTTGTTGGGTTGAGTTGAGAGAAGACGACCAGACTGGTGACGCATACGTTAATTGGGGAGAATAAATGCGTTGTAGATAGTCCTCAGCTCTGGCGTGGGTGCCCCAAGTGACCTGAGTCGTCGTAGCTTGTAGAGTCGGTAAGAGGCTGCCTTGATTGTGTTGTTTGCATGGGCCTTCCAGTCCAGTTTGTGGTTTATAGTTACCCCCAGGAGTTTGGCAGACTGCACTTACTGGAGAGGATGGGCACCCACTGTGACTGCTGGGGCTTGCATTGGAGTGGTGGCGGTATTGAAGTGCATGACTACGGTTTTGGTGTGATTGATGGTGACCTTGTTCTCCTTTTGTCCATGCCTGTATCCTGTCCAGGGTGCCTTGTAGTGATGAGTAGTCCAGTGAGGTGTTGTCCACTGTAACCCCCACAGTATAGTCATCCACATACTTCCACCTGTGAGGAGTGTCCGAAAGAGCTTCGTTGATCAGGATTAGGAAGCACAGTGGTCCCATCTTGTTCCCCTGGGGAACACCTCAGATGAGGTGTTGAAATGTGGAGACAGAACCCTGGTACCTCACTGTCTGACGACGCTCACTCAGGAAATCAGTGAGCCACGAGACCAGGTTGGTGGGCAGCCCTAGTGCAATAGCCTTGTTGATAACAGTACAGTGATCAACAAGGTCAAAAGCCTTCCTGAAGTCAACAAGGGCAACGGCCAGTGATGTCTTGCGTTTCTCCAGGTTTTTGTGCAGAAAATCAAGGAAGCTAACTAAGCAGTGTGATGTAGAGGAGGTCCTCATATTGACAAATTGCTGTGGCTCAATTGAATGATAAATACTAGCAAATATCCATTCAAAAACAAAGTCTTCACAGAGTAGACTGGGTATGGGGGTAATGGCAACTGGCCTGAGGTCACTAGGGGACTGTGGGGTGGGGACCTTGGGGATAGGGGTGACAAATGCGGTTTTCCATTAGGGCATTTGCTTTGTGTGAGGGATGCATTAATAATGGAACGGAGGGGGGTGGCAAGTTCAACTGCAAACTGTGTATGTGTGTGTGTACAGGGTGGACTTTGAGTACCGGATGAAGGATCTTTTCAACATAAGACGACTCCAGGCAAGAACAAAGGTGTCGGCAACTTCCATTACTGACCTTCAGTATGCAGATGACTTCACCCTTGTCGCTCACATTGAACACGACCTACAAGAGATCCTGAACACCTATGCATATGGTTATGCACTTTTTGGCCTTGAGGTGAATGTACGTAAGACTCGGATTCCATTTCAGCCTGCCCCTGTTTCAGCCACACCTCCAACAGCCATCCAACTTAACGGCACTACCCTCTGTAATGTTACCCACTTTCGGTATCTATGGCTCCCACCTGTCGACCACCGCGGACATCGATGGAGAGATTCAGCATCGGGTCAGATGTGCATCTCAAGCCTTTGGCAGACTCCGAAATCGTGTCTTCAGCTGCAGGGAGCTGAAATTATCTTCAAAGTTACACATATATCGAGCAGTGGTCCTCCCCACCCTGCTATATAGCAGCTAGACATGGGTCACATACAGGAGGTACATCAAGGCACTTGAAAACTTTCACCAATGTAGTCTACATTCCATCCTCTGAGTTCGATGGGCAGACAAGAGAACAATTGCCAGTATCCTTGCTGATACCAACTGTAGAAGCATCGAAGCTACCATTATCCATGAATAAGTACACCGGACTGGCCATGTTACCCGCATGGACGACAGTAGACTGCCAGAGCAGCTACTTTACAGTCACCCAACGAATAGTAAATGTAACGCTGGTGGGCAACTGAAAAGGTATAAGGATAGTCTTAAGACAAACCTGAAGAAGTGCCAAATTGACCCCCAAACCTGGCAGACGATTACTCAACACCGTAACGTCTGGAGGATCACCACAGGCACAGAAGAACGTGTCAATACTTTCGAGTTAGCCCGATTGCATAAGAACATAAGAACATAAGAAAGTGGGATACTGCAGGAGGCCGACTGGCCCATACAGGGCAGATCCCTTTCACACCCATCCCAGCACTTCCATGTGCCTATCCAACTTCGTCTTAAAGCTCCCTAGCGTCCTCGATCCTACTATAGCACTCGGTAGCCTATTCCACATATCCACAACTCTATTACCAAACCAGTGCTTGCCTATATCCTTTCTGAATCGGAATTTATCTAATTTAAAGCCATTTGTTCTAGTTATTTCGTTATTACTGAGCTTCAGAACATCTTCCATTTTACCCTTGTTAATCCCACTCACCCACTTGTACACCTCTATCATATCTCCCCTAACTCTACGCCTCTCTAATGAATGCAAGTCTAAGCTTTTCAGTCTTTCCTCATATGTAAGGTTTCTAATATTATGGATCATTTTTGTCATTCTTCTTTGTACTCTCTCCAAAGAATCTATGTCCATTCTATAATAAGGACACCAGAACTGAACCGCATAATCCATGTGTGGCCTCACTAATGCTAGGTAAAGTTTCAAGATAACGTCAGCAGTTCTGTTACTCACAGACCTAGATATGAACCCTAGAATCCTGTTTGCCTTGTTGCGAACGCTAATACATTGTTTTCTAGGTTTCAAGTCGTTGCTAACAAATACACCTAGATCTTTTTCACAAACTGAGTTTTCTATTTCCGTGTTACCTAGTTTATACTTAACGTTTGCAGTCGTCTTCCCTATCTGTAGTACCTTGCATTTATCAGTATTAAAATTCATTTGCCAGTCTACTGACCACTCATGTAAGGTATCTAGATCTCTTTGAAGGTGTTCAAAGTCACTGTCTGAATTTATCACTCTCCCCATTTTGGTATCATCTGCAAATTTACTAATCCTACTAGTTATGTCTAAATCAAGATCATTAATGAATATAACAAACAGCAGAGGCAGACAGGCGCCAACGCCCGATAGGCGCTGCCGTCACCCCTCCTGCACTAGATGTAGCCCTTCACATGTGCAACATCTATGATCGACCCTGTCGGTCCCGTATGGGGTTCCTCAGTCACCTCAGACCTCACCACCCTAGGTGACATCCCTAATAACTCATATCATTGTATCAGAGCTGGATGAACGTCATACTCGATTCCAAGTGACAGCAAAGTAGTAGTAATAGTGTGTGTGTGTGTGTAATTGTGAGTTATCACAAATAAATTCATTATTCCTAGTTCAAATTGTTGATGCACATGAGATACGGTGAAATGATTACAATGCAATTTATAGAAAAAAAAATATGACAGGATAAGGGCCAGGTTGACAAGGTTTACAATACACGTGAAATAATATTACTACAATATATACAACGAAACCTCAAAGTCACTTTGACACTTGTCACGAGGGTGGCGTTGATAAAGCTGAAACATGGGCAAAGGTCGGCGTACACATTCTTGTCTACCTGATGTAAGATACATCAACGCTAATATCGTTTTCTTTCGATAATTCTGTTATTGCTTGCTCTTAAGTCAGTTTGTTCAATAGTGCTATATAGCAAACACCTAACTTGAACAAATATATTGTTATATCATATATGACCACATTAACTGTTATGTTTAAACAAATTTATGTTAAAGATGTCACGGTGATGCCTCTGACCTTCACCAAGTTTTAGGTGCGGTTCACTAGAGGTGAGCTGAAGCAACAAAAAGTGTTAGTAAGATGTCTCAAGAATAATCCCAAACATTGAAACATAAAGGGATAACAATCACGGTACGATAAGTGCTACTCAAGTACCTGTATATATTTACAGGCAGCCGGGTACCCTGGCAATTCTCCGCTAGGTGGACAGCTCACCTGTTATCTACCCCTCTTACTTTTCTTCCCGTTTCTTTGCTTTACTTCTCTCTCTCCTCTCCTTTCCCAGTGCAAAGTCATTTGCCACTTTACTTCATAATCATCATCATCATCACCCTGGCAATTGAGCAAGGAGAGATCAGTGCATACTGTACTGTACGCTGAGGTAAGACATCGCTTTAGTATTTTATTTCTTTCTTAATTCGTCGTATTTTGTTTTCTGTGTCGGTTCTATTGGGATGAAAGGTAGGGACAAATTTAAGACTGTCAGGATTATTTGCTGTGACAGAGAAGTATAATAAAATCTGACAATGTCGTTGGGATTTGTGAAAGATAAGATAGTTTTCAGTATTTTTTTGTACAAAACAATTTGCCTGATCTTTAGTGAGTGGTAAACCTGAACAGTGTTCATCTTAAGCAGCAGAAGGTCAACAACACATTCTTTGGTGAGAGCGATCATTAGTGCTGTATATTCTTACTGTCAAGACAGTGATTCCCCAACTTACTTTGGCCATGGTTCGCTTCATAATGACACCACCTTACCTGATTCCAAAATAACTTCATGAGTCATCTACTGAGGTCATAGGATAGAAACACAAACCAAAAGCAATTTAAATTGTTCACCCAACTCTGCTTCCACAGTTAAAACCACATAAAATTGAAATGAATATCCAGCTAGCCACTCAATCCGTGGCTAGGATTACGACAATGCCATTGAGGCATCAAATGACACATCCAGCCTGTCCCCGCTCTTTGTTTCACGCGTAGAAAGCAGGACAAATTTATCTTGCACAAGTATATCATTGATAATGGACGAGTTGTCGGTTCTGGGTAAACACAAGAAATACACTGCAACGTCCGTAGAGTGATACAGTATATAAAATCTATAATAATAGTTTATAGTCCTGCTATAATAGTCGAGATAAGTTTATTTCTCTAGAAACAAGGCCGCCATTTGCAATGACGTCACTTCCTTCCCTGCGGACGACGCAGTAGAAAGGATGGCCTCCTCAGACCCCAGATAAGTTTAAATTTTTTTTCTGGTCTAAGTCATGGACATTTCGTAAGCAAAGAAATGTACCGTGAAGAGCAGCTTCAAACATAGGTTGGCTGGATATATGAGGGATAGGGGTTGGGTGTAAATGGGACTGCCCAGTATGGGCCAATAGGCCCGCTGCGGTTTCCTCCATTCTTATGTTCTTGTGGACATAAAAAAACTTCAATGTTCACACAGGCTCAGCTGTCATGTACTCTTACCTCGTAGACTTTTTCTTCTTTTTTTCCAGTGCATTTACAGGGTATATCAGTACTCGGTGGAGATTCGAGTCAATTTAGAAGTAATGACATTGTCTAACAACATAGTGCTGTTATTGTTTTGATGATTCACAAATGAATCCCTGGGATATATCATCATTTATATTAATTCGTGGGTAAAACTTTACTTTAACTACCATAAGTATTTGGATGCCTAGATTCGAGACAGGCTATGTTGGGAAAATTTTAAGTCTTGGTCATGCCTGTACTTAGACATGCAGACTATGATTTTCTGGTGGTTTGCGATGTGTTATGAACGATTTAGATTCATTTTATCGGAAATCACTCGTTTTGAGTCACTACCCCCCTCCCTTACCGGTGTATGTTAAGCTAATCTTATAACTTATAATATAACTTATCATATCCTAACCGAACTTGTGACCTGTATTTTCTTTTGAGATCGAAAAATGTTTTGCGACAGAAATCCCGTAGAGATAATATGTGTTATTGTTTAAAGTGCATAATCCCATAGTTAGAATCTAAGTCTAGAAGTCAGAACGCTGGTTTGAAACCGCATGAAGGTTTAAACCAAGGATCGAGCTAATATTGTTGGTATTCAGAACGCTGGCTTGAGCCAACACAAAGATTCAAACCGGGTTTGATATCGGAATTGTCGATCCTCGCGTTAACCCAGCCTGGAGGCAGGTTTAGCTGTAGATCCGTTATTCAAAATAGCAAGTTAACAAGAATTTTGGTCATGCTTGAATTTGAAATACTCCCCTGAAGTTGTTTTTCTTTTGCAGAAAGCAAGTAGCTTGGCTGAACAGCTGCAGATATTGACAAAATGTTATCCATGGCCTCTGAACGCGCATCCAATTCTAGGCTAAATCGATCTAAGCATTCAAACATTGATCTCCTCATTTCCTCTTGCATTGTCAGTCCAGCATCCCTAGCCATCTCTCCTGGCATCATTTTCTTACGTCTTACCCTCCCTCTTGTTTCCATGGAGATGCTCATTTCTTCACATTGTGTAGTTGCATATTGAATCGCTCTCTCCACAATTTCATTCCGTTGACCTCGAAAAAACAATTTCAAACCATTGAGCTGTATAGTGCACTTTTCAAGACTTATTCCTTCTGTTTGCAAATACTTCTGTGTGAGATTCACTTCTTCCAGTACATCACACCAAAAAGAAAGATAACCCAAGAAATAAAAATCACATACAGCTTTAAGCAAAACTTCAGCCGATCCTCTTGGGTCAACATTTTCTCTTTGATCCGTCAATGTTTCCAGGGCTATAATCAGTTTCTCAAATTGTTTCTTGAGAGGCTTTACGGCATCATGATGTGCACGCCATCTAGTCTGAGAAAGTCTTTTGACTGTCAGGTTCATATTTTCTTCCAGTACTTTCCATCGGTGAGTTGAAAGTGAAAAAAAAAAAACTATAAAGTTTCTCTACAGTTCCAAAGAATGTTACACATAAAGGATTGGTTCCAAAAGAGTGTACCCCGCAAAGGCTCAAGGAATGATTGGCACAAGGCACAAACAAAACCTTTGGATCTATTTCTTTGATTTTCTTCTGAACACCTCCATGAATACCAGCCATAGTTGCAGCATTATCATATCCTTGACTGCGTCAAAAGTTAATGTCCAGTCCATCACTCTCCACATTACTCAGGATATCCTTTGTGAGCTCATCTGCAGTTTTTCCAGCAATAGGAAAGAAACCCAAGAAAGATTCCCTTACTTCAACAGAATCACCTTCAATATGAACAATTTGAACATATCTTATCACTTCGGACATCTGATCTGTATGAGAAATATCAGGTGTACTGTCAAAAATTATTCCAAAATACTTGTCCGTCTTGATGTCAGCCAAAATTTTTTCTTTAACATTATTTCCTAGAAGACAGATGAATTCAGTCTGAACATTTGGTGACAAATAAGAGCTCACTCTCCTTCCAGATGTCTGAGATGGAATAGCATGCTTAAACTTCAAAAGATGTTCTTTCAAAACAGGATCATAGTTTGACAGTAACTCCACCAGTTCCAGGAAATTGCCTTTGTTTATTGATAACATATCCTCTCTATGACCACGAAAAGGAAGGTTCTGTCGAGCTAGAAACATAGTCACATCCAAAAGACGATGAAGTATGTCCCTCCATTTCTTCCTCTCTCTGGCCATTGCAGCTTGATTACCATGATCAACAGTTCTTTTGAGCTTTAGTCTTGCCTCATGGCACTCCCCTCTGGCTGTCACCCGGGGCGGACCGCCCCCCCTCCCCGCCCCCCCTTAGTACGCCACTGATGGTATTGTACTGTATTGTATCCAGCAGACAGCGTACAGCGAGTGAGGGTGCGGCAAGTCTGTAGTCTTGCATGGCTAATTAGGGTGCATCATTTTCCATCGTAAATAAAATGGTTAATTAATGATTTCCTAAAGAAACCATTGACATGGGACCAGGTTTGTTCCACTGTACGAATTTTTTGCGATTTTTCCACCAAGTTTGATGAAAAACGATTGTGCCGTTTCGGCTGCACAGACAGACAAACAGACATACATTCTGATAGTCCTATAGTATATTAGAAGAACGGTGATGATTCATGAACATTTGTTTATTAAAGTGAATACTGAAAGTGACTTAGTGAAAGAATTAACTGGGTGAATTTATATAATTTTGTTTGTGTGTTTGTTAACATTGCATCGATTTGTTTACCCAGCTATAGTTATTATTTGCTAGAGTGTCACTTTAATTATCATTAACGGTACTTCTGTTCATGCTTGCTGAGTTGAGAGTATTCCAAGCCGGTTTATACTTAGTGAACCTATCTTCTGTTTGATTAATGTTTATTATGAAGTCTTGTCAGAGGATTTACTCCTTTTGCTAAAGGATTAGTTTTCTCGTTCACCCTGTTCATTTCTTATTCCTTTATTGATTGATTTTCTTGCATATATGTTTGTAACCCCACATTTGTGAGATACTTTGGTATTGCACACCTTAGTGTAACATCACTTTAAGTGCTACTTTGGCGACCTTGTTACTCTTTACTCTGTTGCCGGAGTGGGGAAAACTATGATTTGACACATTCTGGGACCACCATTCCGTAACAGCACTCATTTACAGGAATAAAACCTGCGAATATTTTCTTGCAAGACGAAAAATGAAGCAATATATTCCGTTGGATAGAAATCTGCTTGTTTTCTTACAGTAATGGTTATTAGTAATCTAGTTGCTTTGCCTTTACGTGACCTTAGAGTTTACATCCATTAATATAATTACGCAACCTAATACTTCAACAACACAAAGAAAAAAACCCGAAAAGGTATGGAGTAAAATTGATCTGCAGTTGTGTAAATCATTGTTTGTGTTCCGTATATCACATGTTTTACACTTAAAATAATCAAGTATGGTTTAGGGTTATCGTCCTTCTCCGACAGAAACAGTTAGACAACAGAGACGGCAGGATGTTGGTGGAACTGTTACTGTTGGTAGCGCTGTTCTTCCTGCTGTGGAGGTTCTTCAAGAAGACTGACGGAATGCCCCCGGGTGAGTGGTTACCTACATTGTTACCTTACCCCTCCATATTGTTTTCCATAAACTCTACAATACAATAAACTTATGTAAGATGCATGAAATTATTGAGGGAAATATATTCTTAAGTGCTGCCACCGCTTCGAAAATTCAGTAACATTAACAATTCATGAATAATCTCCATTTCCTGTTCTCAAACCTCTATGTTACCTAGAACACTGTAGGATCCATCAGGTTTCATGGTGTACAACAACGAGTGTAAAGCCCCGTCCACACGATCGAGCAGTTCCCGGCGGGCTTTGTCCGTTTACCGGGCAAAGCCTGTGTGTTGTTGTACACACCGGGGTGGTTGGCGGCAGTCATAGTCGGGCGCCGGTAGCTAGTACGTGGTCGGCTAGTAGGTGTGTCGCAGGAATAATCGCCGGACAGTTAAAGCGAAGAGCATAGCGTTGTGTACTATAATAATTGTTACTGTGTGCAAAAATAAGAACCAAATGCAGAAAAGGGAATGGTGGAAAGAGTGTTTAGGTCGAAGAAAAGTATTGGGAAGTCATGCCACGATTTTACTTGAACTGCAAGATGGACATGAGCAAGACTTCACCAATTACATGCGAATGGACCCCAACACCTGTTACAAACTTCTAGCGAAAGTGGAACCATACAGTATATAAAAAAAAACAGGATACCAATATGAGGGAGAGTTTATCTGCAGAGGCTCGTCTAAAGTCAATGCTCATATATCTTTCAACTGGGTGCACCTACACGTCACTTCAGTATAGAACGAGGATATCAAAACAAAATTTGTCTCACACAATACCTGCAACTTGTCTAGCCATGTATGAAGTACTCAAGGAAGATTACTTGCAGGGGAGATTTGTAGTACATAACAATTCATTGAATAATGTTAGAATTATGATATGCATAGACAGGAAGCTATGGGACTAGAGTGAGGAGAGCAGCAGGAACGAAGAACAAACAAATGTCCTCATTACATAATACATAAACAATTTCCCGTTTATTGTCACGCCAATAATGTACAGTGCACAAGCTTATTTGGTTATACACTAGACATCTCTCGAGTGGGGAACATATACGTGTCACACTTGCAGTATTCAGAGTCGTCTCTTCATATCAGGCAGCAAACCACCAGGCAGGCTGACCATGATTTCGCTCAACGACGGGCACGGGCACGCCCCTGGTTTGCCCGCCACTTTTGCCCGATAAAGGGCATTTAGCGTGTGCGCGCCGGGCACTACTCGATCGTGTGGACGGGCCTTAACAGTCACCTGTAGCCCGAACCCCAACACATTTTTTTCAAAGTCTTAGGTATTCAAGTTACTTTCGTGTTTAGTGGTTTGATACTGGGTCCTGCTGGTCTTTTATGCTGGACAAATATGTCCATCGACATTCTGTATAACTTCCACTTAATCTATATATTCAAATTTTCTTCCAATAACAGGCAGCTCCATTCTTCATAAACTTTTATGAGTAAATTCTCCACCAGGACGCTGGGGGCTTCCTCTGATTGGCTACATCCCGCTAACAAGGAAGAGCATACACGATCAGCTATTCGACTTACACAAGAAGTACGGCGACATTTATGTGTGAGTAGCACAGCTTTGTATCAATAGCGCCTACCTCTACCTGCAATGGTCGGGCCGGAATGAGTGGAAAACAAATAAACCTTTCTCAGGTCCTCTACCATGTAAGAGACTTTTAAACTTTTTTCAAGTCGCCTTCACATTTGTCTGTATATGCAAATTATGGGTTCTTACGGTTATAAATTAAAAAAAAATATGATAAAATATGAAATGATCTACAAGGATTTCGCAATTGTTTCCAAGCACTATTCTAAGATGATACGACATTAACACACGAAATTATACGAAGTGTAGACATCAAATTTTTAAATGTTGGATTTAGTGCTTATTCATAAGCTTACTTAGAACATAACATAAGAACATAAGAAAGTGGGATACTGCAGGAGGCCGACTGGCCCATACAGGGCAGATCCCTTTCACACCCATCCCAGCACTTCCATGTGCCTATCCAACTTCGTCTTGAAGCTCCCTAGCGTCCCCGATCCTACTATAGCACTCGGCAGCCTATTCCACATATCCACAACTCTATTACCAAACCAGTGCTTGCCTATATCCTTTCTGAATCGGAATTTATCTAATTTAAAGCCATTAGTTCTAGTTATTTCGTTATTACTGAGCTTCAGAACATCTTCCATTTTACCCTTGTTAATCCCACTCACCCACTTGTACACCTCTATCATATCTCCCCTAACTCTACGCCTCTCTAATGAATGCAAGCCTAAGCTTTTCAGTCTTTCTTCATATGTAAGGTTTCTAATATTATGGATCATTTTTGTCATTCTTCTTTGTACTCTCTCCAAAGAATCTATGTCCATTCTATAATAAGGACACCAGAACTGAACCGCATAATCCATGTGCGGCCTCACTAATGCTAGGTAAAGTTTCAAGATAACGTCAGCAGTTCTGTTACTCACAGACCTAGATATGAACCCTAGAATCCTGTTTGCCTTGTTGCGAACGCTAATACATTGTTTTCTAGGTTTCAAGTCGTTGCTAACAAATACACCTAGATCTTTTTCACAAACTGAGTTTTCTATTTCCGTGTTACCTAGTTTATACTTAACGTTTGTATTCGTCTTCCCTATCTGTAGTACCTTGCATTTATCAGTATTAAAATTCATTTGCCAGTCTACTGACCACTCATGTAAGGTATCTAGATCTCTTTGAAGGTGTTCAAAGTCACTGTCTGAATTTATCACTCTCCCCATTTTGGTATCATCTGCAAATTTACTAATCCTACTAGTTATGTCTAAATCAAGATCATTAATGAATATAACAAACAGCAGAGGGCCCAATACAGATCCCTGGGGAACTCCGCTTTTGGCTGCACCCCAGTCTGACTTTAATCCATTTATGCTAACTCTTTGTTTCCTACCAATTAACCATGACCTAATCCATTTTAATAATGATCCACCTATTCCTTGTGCTTCTACCTTCCTTATCAATCTCTCATGAGGGACTCTATCGAATGCTTTACTGAAATCTAAATAAATTATATCATATGACATATCATTATCTACCGCTTCATATACTTCTGAGAAAAAGCTAAGCAAATTTGTGAGACAAGAACGTCCCTGGGTGAACCCGTGCTGAGAAGAATGAATTAAGTTGAATGTTTCAAGGTGGCTTCTGATTTTTGTAGCAATAATTGACTCTAGCAACTTGCCTATGATTGACGTGAGACTAATGGGACGGTAATTTGATGCAATTGATTTATCACCCTTTTTGAAAATCGGAACTACATTTGCAAGTTTCCAAGCTTCTGGCACTAGGCCCGATTCTAATGACTTATTAAATAAAACTGCTAATGGATTACTCAACTCATCTCTACATTCTTTTAATATTTAGCATATACCTCGTCTGGACCAGGCGATTTATGAGGCTTCAGTTCGTTAATTACTTTAAGCACATCGTTACTAGTAATATTGATATTCATCAACATATTTTCTATACTGTCGTTATATACCTTATGAACTTCTGGAAACTGTGCTAGGTTTTCATTTGTGAATACGGAGCGAAAATGACTATTTAACGTACTACACATTTCTAACTCATCACCAGTCATTTCTCCTGTCGTAGTTTTAAGGGGACCTATTGTATCTCTAACCTTTGATTTATACAGTTGATAAAAAGCTTTGGGGTTATTTTTCGATTCGTTTGCTATCTTGATTTCATAATTTCTCTTTGCTTTCCTAATTTCTGTTTTTACCTGTCTTGTTAGGTTCTGATAGTAACCAAGTAAGTGATTTTCGCCTTTCTTAACTTTTCTATATCCTCCTTTCTTTTTCCCTAGAAGATCTAAGAGTCTATTATTCATCCATTTTGGTTGGTTCCGTATCGATCTGAATTTTCTTTTAGGGATGCGTTTATTTTGAGCATTATTGATTGTCCCAATAAATTGTTCATAAGTAGCTGCTAAATTAAATTCGGGGTTATCCCGTCCTAAGTTGACAGTTTCCGGAGGCGTGGGGGGGGATTAATCTTTTGACCATAGGGTCATCCCTTAGGTCTCTCCTTAAGCTACCGTAATTAGCCTTCCTAAAATCCGGGATCAAGGCCGAATTTTCCTTCTTCCTGCCATTCCATATTATGTTAAAATATATGGCTTTATGATCACTGTTTCCTAGTTCGTCTCCAATCCCAACATCTTTTACTAGATTTTCATTATTACTGAGAACTAAATCGAGGATATTATTTCCTCTAGTGGGCGAGTTTATGAATTGATATAAAAAACAATCTTGTACTGCTTCTAGAAAATCTTCAGATTCATTATCGCTAAGTTGATTTTTCCAATCTATGCCTGAAAAGTTGAAATCGCCTAGAATACATACATTGTTTCTATCAGATGCCTTCTTTATTTCCTCCCATAGCAATTTACCATCGTTCCTACTCAAATTAGGTGGTCTATATATAACACCAATGACTACGGATTCACTGCCCTCACCAATCTCTACCCAAATACTTTCATTGTCGCCATTTGTTTTAATGTTTGATTTATTGCAACTTTTTAATGACACCCTGATATACACTGCTACACCGCCACCTCTCCTTCCTACTCTGTCAAATTTAAATAGGTTACATCCTGGAATATGAAATTCTGCTTAAAAATGTTTGCTGTTTGAATTTATCCATGTTTCCGTTATTGCAATGATATCTATGTTCTCTTTACTAACAATGGCCCTGAGCTGGTCCATTTTGTTACACAGGCTTCTACTATTAGTATAATAAACACTCAATATATTTCTTCCGTTTCTATCTGTTTTACATTTATTACTTTGATGTTTGTTATTATGACTAACTATATTTTCGGCATTATCTACTTCTGTTTCACTACTTCCCAGGACCTGCTTGTTTTTTGACTCCCATTTTCTCCGACCCCTCTCTACTGGCGAAACCCCCCCTTCGGAGTGACAATTTCACGCTCCAGGGATGCAGACAACGTCTTTACCCCCTCATGAGACAAGTGTACTCCGTCGCGACAGTACAGGTAGTCGTTGCCATAAAATCGTTGCCAGTCATCAATGAATGCCCAACCATTGTTTGCACAATGTTTTTCCAGTCGGCAATTAATAGCAATTGCCCTGGACAGCCATTCACGACCAACCCCTCTTCTAGGCAAGACACCACATACTATAGGGATCCCTCCCCTATCTCTTATCTTCCCCAGCGCCTCCCTATACCTCTTGAAAAGTTCCTCACTCCTAACCTTACCTATGACGTTTCCTCCCACACTAAGACACACTACTGGATTGGTACCCTCCCCTGACAAAACTCTGTCTAACCTCTCGGCTACATGCCTTATCCCAGCCCCAGGAAAACATACCCTAGTCCTACGTTTCCTATCTCTCGCACAAAAAGCCCTATCCATAAACCTCACCTGGCTGTCACCAACTACCACGACCTTACCTGTGGGCAGGGTTTGTACAACTGCCCTTTCCTCTCCTTGATCCATACCGTCCTGCCTCTTCTCTTCCTCTCCAGCTTCCTCCAGCACCTGGTAAGGGTTACTGCACTCCACACCCTGGTCAGCTTTCCTAAGCTTGACCCTAGTCCCCTTGGAGACAACCACTCTCCACGCCTGCTCCTCCTTCGCAGGTGTCCTGCTAGGCAGGACACCTACCTGAAGGAGTTCCGTCCTGAGGGCTTCATTTTCCCCCTTTAGAGTGTCAACCTCACTCCTCAACTGCCCCAGCTGCCTTAACAGCGTGGCAAGGAGGTCGTCCTTCCCCACACTCCCCTCCTCTTCCCCCACGGCACAACGATCCAAAGCGGCCATTTTCCTTGGTCTCTAGCGGGAGCACGATCAGCACGACCTTCTCCAAGCTGGGTCAGAGGTCAACTGAGCTGGGTCAGAGGTCAACCTTTCTGTATGTCGATGTAGTTGAAATTGTAAAATATTGGATCATCTTTACTATTTAAGTAGAGACTACTGGCACAGTTCATTTACCAGTTTTATTGTGTAGAGTGAAATGTTAAACCAAATGTCTTGTTATCACTTAGGTAAATGTATCATGCATAATGTTTGTGGTGGAAACAACACCTGAAGTTAAGTGAATTGTTTATCGAAGGAGGGCACTATGTTCTTTAAGTCATATATTAAGTAAACCTTTTTGAATCACACAACCAGTATTATATACTGTACAGTGTATTTTGAGTAAGTGAGGTTATATTACACCAGATGAGAAGTCAGGACTGGGTACGAAAATGTATTTGGTAGATAAATATTACGATGATGAAAACAAAATCGATATTTGTTGTGAGAGTCTCAGAAAATTTTCACAAAACTTTTTTTTTCACAGATGGAGATTCGGGACGCAGGTGATTGTGATTCTCCATGACTACCAGCTAAGCAAGGACGCTTTTGCTAGTCAGGATTTCATCGACAGACCTCCCTGGAATTTTTTTCGGTATGGGGAAGAAACTGCCAGCGGTAAGTCCATCGATTGCATTCTATCTCCGAGTCTTCTGTTGTGTTGAAAAGGCCGTGGTTGTTCTAGGCCGAGTTGGAAGATGTAAGTGCCCTTTGTGGAGGGGGAACCGAGTTGCCTGTAAGTGAAAAGGAAACTATGCTCCTGCCTTTAGGTGGAAGGAGAAACTGTGCTGCTGCCTTAAGTGGAGAGGGAACTGTGCTGCTGCCTTAAGTGGAGAGGGAACTGCGCTGCTGCCTTTAGGTGAAAGGAGAAACTGTGCTCTTGGCATTAAGTGGAGAGGGAACTGTGCTGCTGCCTTAAGTGGAGAGGGAACTGTGCTGCTGCCTTAAGTGGAGAGGGAAGGTTTATTTGGTTTATATTCATGTTTAATGGCATATCATCTCCCTTTTTTCTTGCAAATAATTAGAAATTCCATATCACCCCTTAAGTCTTGAGAAAAATTATAGGCAGCAAGATTTGTATCTTGTCTTAATATGCCTGATAACCTTATAATATTTTCGGTCAGCAAAATTACCCGGCTTTGTTCAGGTTAGGTATATACTGTACAACGTTTACAGTCACCTTTCCTGACGCAGGTAACTAACCTAACCTAACCTAACCTAACCTAACACATAACTGGAATAAACAGACAGACAAGACAGACAGACATGTCATTTTATCTGATTTATTTATTCTATAGGCATAAAGATCATATTAACCCCAAACAAACTTATGATGATGCTTTGAATAGCTATAACTTGTTATAAGCTACAATTTGTGTATATCTTATCTATCTATTGTAATAGAAGGATGTGTCTGTCTGCCTTTCTGTCTGTCTATCTGTCTGTCTGTCTGTCTGTCTGTTTCAGCCATAACTCCAATATGGAAGCATGTGATAGCTGTTTTGGCATCACACTAATTGAAATAATTAAGTTCTGGAACTCTTAAGTTGACAGGGCTTGATGTAAACACTTCTTAACATTTTCTGTTTTACTGCCGATCTGCAGGTGCAATCTGAGAGAATATATTATAAATTCTGTCCAGGGAAGTATTTTGAATAACACTTTGAGATAACACTGAGTTAAGTGCCCAGCATCCCTGTCCAGAGATAGTGAGAGAACTGCCACTTCCTTAGTGTGAGAAAGGGCCAGTTGTTTTGCTAAATCAGCTGACCCTGGCTCGATTCTTGAGAGAGATGCAAGTCAAGTGATTTAAAGTCGTGAATTACATGGTGTATCACTTGGTGAATAACTTGGTGTTATTCATTTTGATGCATATTTATTAAAAGCAAAGGCAGTCCAGAGAAGAATAAAAAATCTTCCCTGACTGAGATATCGCTAAGGTAATTGTGGGGGTAGGTTACCTGTATAAGGGACGATAAGCTTTTACAGTCAAGTTTCTATAGCACTGGGGAACAAAATTCAACTTTTTGTCAGTTGCATACATTTTGAGACATGTTTCTGGGTAAATTGAGGTCACTGATTTCAAATATGGCACCGGTTTTTGTCTATCGGGTCTAGTTTTGTTGCGGTTAGTTACCTACCATTTACTACTATATATAGTTAGACTACCATATACTACTGCTAAAAATCTAAACCAGCACACAGAGAGGAATTACCAAACACGTAGAATTAATTTTTAATTACTTTTATTTACCTTGACAAGCATATTTTGGATTCATCAATTGCTTTTGTGAACTATGCCAGATTTATTCAGGCACAAACTTGCGTTTAATGGACTGTCTTGAATATCGCCTCTCAGTGCAGTCTCGCTGAATGCTCCAGCAATAGTCTGCCATCATGTGAATGTCCCATCGACCTTGATACCTGTCTTCCATGACTTTGATATCCTGGTGAAAGCGTTCACCTTGCTCATCACTCACGTCCCCCAAGTTTGCCGGAAACAGTTCAAGATGACTGTTCAGGAAATGCATCTTAATGCTCATCTTGCAACCTAACACATGGAAACTTTCCATCAAAGATTCAACGAGCTTTTTATAGTCCTCTGATTTCCTGTTTCCAAGAAAGTTCCTTACAACAGAAACGAATGCTCCCCATGCATTTCTCTCAACATCAGTCATGGATTGAGTGAAGGCTTGGTCTTTAATCAGCGTCCTAATTTGAGGGCCGTCGAAAATACCTGCTTTGAGTTTTTCTAGCGTTAAACCAGGGAACACTTCACACAGATACTTAAAACAGTCACTGTCAATATCGAGCGCCTTGACAAACTGTTTCATAAGGCCCAGCTTGATGTGAAGGGGCGGGAAAACAATTTTTTCACGTTCCACTAGGGGTTCATAAATGATGTTCTTTTCCCCAACATTGAGGCTTTCCCTAACTGGCCATGCCTTCTGTATCCAGTGTCTGTCTTTGGCTCTGATGTCCCAGAGGCAGATAAAGCAAGGAAATTTTGTATACCCACCTTGCTGTCCTAGCAAAAAATTGACCATTTTTAGATCAACACAGATGATCCATTTGTGTTCTTCATATTTGAGTAGCTCCAAAACCGTTTTGATGTGTTCATATTTTTCTTTCAGGTGTACTGAGTGTCCTATGGGTATTGCGCCAAAGATGTTGCCTATATGTAATAAAACACACTTCAGACTCCGCTTAGAGCTATCTATAAAGAGGCGCCACTCTTTCGGATCATAACCTGGAGCTCCCATCGCGGTGACTAATCCAGAAATATCACAACAGTAGACGAAGTCAAATTTAGAATCAAAGAACTGTAAGAGGTTCTTTTCTCTGTTGCGAAAGAATGTTACCTTTGTGTCTATTTTCAGCAAGTTTTTATCTTTTAACCGTGAAGCCAACAAATCTGACAGCTTTTTAGACAGACCCAGATCTCGAACTAAGTCATGGAGTTCTGCTTGGCTAAATGTTTGCGGTTCTGTTGATATGCCTGCAAAATCTGAGTCACTATTTCTGTTAGTTGACTCCTCTGTGACCTCAGTGTCATATTCACTGTCAGATTCAACGGAAGCAAGTTGTGTGAAGATAGGCTTTGGAACATCATCTGAATGGGGCACAGGCCTGATTGCTGAATCTAGACTAGGGTATGTGATAAGATGACGAGTTTTACCAGTGAAACCAGCAACACGAGTCATGCAAAAGTAACAGTCTGTGACATGGTCCCGTGGCTCACGCCATATCATCGGAATACCGAATGTTATTTTGTCTTTTCCTTTAGTCCATTGACGCAAGTTTTCTTCGCAGGAATGACATACCTTATGCGGTGCCCATGGTTTGTCTTCATCTCCAAGTTTCACTTTAAAGTAGGAAAAGTAAGCTCTCTTCACAAATTCATTAATGTTCCTTCTTTGCTTTGGAGCTGTGAATGCACCACAAATATAGCAGAATGAATCCGGGCACGTCACACATTTCCTTCTACTTGCTATAGAGGCCATGTTTCCTTTGATTGAAGTCAACACTGTTTACAGAATGATCACATCTGGAAAAGAAATAAAATAATTGTTTTAATGAAATAAAATAATAATGCACACACTAATGCACACACAAATCTATATTTGACGCACTGATGTAATTAAGAAGTATATTTGATGAATGTAAACTAATATGCTTATTACCTCCCTTTGCTATTTTCAGAATCTGTGACCTGATATGTAAATTGCCGCGTAGCATCAAAACTAGACCTGATCTGCACAAACGAATGCCATTTTCAGAATCTGTGACCTCAAATCTGCCAGAATCAAGTGTCAGAACTCATGCAACCGAAAGTGTGTTCCACAGTGTAGTATTTATCGAACCAAGGCGAAGCAGAGCAGTTTTGCTAGCAATTTTTAATAAATGTAATTTTAGAAAAGTTTGGTTCATTATTTTACATTAATTTAGACTTGGATTTATTTGGTCTTTCTGATCACTTTATAGAGATTAGATGTCACCACGAAGCCACGTGCAAATGAATGTGAGTGACATGTTGCATTTGCTTGTGAGTGATGTTACAGTAAATAGGATTTACGTTTAACTATGATTTTTTATAACAACAAAAGCTGCTACAGCTACTGATTTACATGTGAATCATCAGCTGGTGTCATCTTAGTCACCAACACTGAGATAACACTTTTACGACTAGGTGAATCATGCTTCACGTCCCTCAGGCAAGGCACCGAAACATTAAACTACTGACCACCAACTTCTAATAAAACAACATAAAACTTTTATTCAGGTGTTTTATTTCCGTTGTGATGTGTGTTAGTTTCGTTAATTTATGCTTAATGAGCCTCTTATTCCTCTCATATTAAATGTTTTTTTTTTCAAAAATAAATTTGAAGTTTCTGTGACTCCATTTTCTGTGTTGGTGACTCTTACAGGTGTGATAGCATCTGGCGGGTCTCTGTGGCATAATAACCGACGCTTTGTTCTGCGTCAACTGCGGGACCTCGGGATGGGTAAGTCCAGGATGGTGGCAGCAGTGCAGTGGCAGGGTACACAGTTGGTGCAGCAGCTCAAGAACCAAGCAGGAAGACCCGGACCATTGCCTCGCGCCCTTGAAGTCGCTGTTGTTAACGTCATCTGGCAGATGGTCGCTGGTGAGTAATATCTCTCTCTCTCTCTCTCTCTCTCTCTCTCTCTCTCTCTCTCTCTCTCTCTCTCTCTCTCTGTATATATACAGTATATATATATATGTATATATATATATATATATATATATATATATATATATATATATATATATATATATATATATATGTATATATATATATATATATATATGCTGATAACCACCAGGAAAGAAGAAAACACGAAGTTCCCAAGCGCTTTCGTGTAATTCACATCTTCAGGGGTGAGTACAGACTAGATAGAGTAATGCAGAACAAGATGAATATATACAGAGGAGGGTGAGACCAGGTCCACAATGGTCAGGTAATGACCCTACTAATCTTTAAATGGCACACAACGGTTGGTGGTTGGGTCAGATGGGACAGTGACCCGCCCTCTCACCTGATCACAAATCTTCTTAATTACAAAGTTGTCCAGCTTGTACATGCCGTTACTCAAATTCATGTTGAATGCTTCGGTATGTTTAATAAGACTAGATTCTATGATGTTCCTACTATCAATTGAATTACATGGTAATGTTGAGGAGGCATTATCCCAGTCAATGCAATGCTTGTTATCCCTCAAATGAACAAACAGAGCATTGGATTCCTGGCCTGTCCTGACACTGTATTTGTGTTGTTTAATTCTAGTTACAACACAAATACAGTGTAAGTAATAAGAGTGCAGAGGTCTGATTACAACTATATCTTGTGCTAGTCAGGCCGCACCTCGATTATGCAGTTCAGTTCTGGTTCCGTTATTATAGAATGGGATATCAATTCATTGGAGTCGGTGCAGCGAAGAATAACGAAAATGATTCCGGGACTTAGAAACCTTCCATATCAAGAAAGGTTAAAGAAACCAAACTTGCATTTCTTAGAAGGACGAATAGTGCGGTGAGATATGATAGAAGTATTTAAGTGGGTGAAAGGAATCAATAGAGGAGATATAGATAAAGCTCTTATATATCCGAGCAGGATAGGACTCGTAGCAACGGATTTAAGTTGAATAAGTTTAGGTTTAGGAGGAAGATAGGAAGGAACTGCTTCACAAATAGGGTGGTGGACGAGTGGAACAAGCTTAGCAACTTTGTAGTAAGTGCTGGAACGCTGGAAAGTTTCAAAAGGAAGCTGGATATATTTATGGATGATAGAGAGTGGTAGTAACTCTCGACAGGAGCTGCCTTGCACAGGCCAACCGGCCTATTGCAGACTCCTTATTTTCTTATGTTCTTATGTTCTTATGTTAGGTTAGGTTAGGTCAAGTCAGGTTAGGTTAGATCAGGTCAGGTTAGGTTAGGTTAGATCAGATCAGATCAGGTCAGGTCAGGTCAGGTCAGGTCAGGTTAGGTTAACTCAATAGTTGGAAGAGGAAGAAAGACATATATAGATTCTCAAATAGATGGTGGGGAAATAGATTGTGTCAAGGAGGAACATAATGGACATTTAAAAATATATATATATAATACCCAGGATTTATTCGTAGGTTGTTTAAATGCCAAAAGCTCCAGGTGAGGAAATTTAGAGGTAAAATTAAAAAAAATCGTCTGAATATGCATGGCTTCTATCTTCGGCTTAAGTGATGCATTACAGGAGGATCTAAATAAACTGCAGGGGTGGTCTGAAAAATGGCAAATGATAATTCAACACCAGCAAGTGCAGCGTACTTAATATTGGAAGAACAAATACTTATAATGTATACAGCCTTAACAACATCAACCTAGAGAAGTCGACTTGTGAAAGAGACCTAGGGGTACTTGTAAGCCCGGACCTACGGCCTAGAAAACAGTGCGTTAATGTTCGAAATAAGGCAAACAGAGTATTGGGTTTTATATCTAGAAGTGTAAGTAACAAGAGTGCAGAGGTCTTATTGCAACTATATCTTGCGCTAGTTAGGCCGCACCTCGATTATGCGGTTCCGTTCTGGTGCCCCTATTATAGAATGGATATAAATTCACTAGAGTCGGTGCAGCAAAGAATGACAAAAATGATTCCGGGACTTAGAAACCTTCCATATCAGGATAGGTTAAAGAAACTTAACTTGCATTCCCTAGAAAGACGAAGAGTGCGGGGAGATATGCTAGAAGTATTTAAGTGGGTGAAAGGAATCAATAAAGGGGATATAGATAAAGTTCTTATAATATCCGAGCAGGATAGGACTCGGAGCAACGGATTCAAGTTGGATAAGTTTAGGTTTAGGAGGGAGATAGGAAGAAACTGGTTCACAAATAGGGTGGTGGACGAGTGGAACAAGCTTAGCAACTTTGTAGTAAGTGCAGGAACTCTGGAAAGTTTCAAAAGGAGGCTAGATAGATTCATGGATGATAGAGAGTGGTAGTAACTCTCGACAGGAGCTGCCATGCACAGGCCAACCGGCCTATTGCAGACTCCTTATTTTCTTATGTTCTTATGTAAGTGAGGCAAGAAGAGTTAGTGTGGGTGGACAGACAGACAGACAGACAGACAGACAGACAGACAGAGAGAGAGAGAGATAGAGAGAGAGAGAGAGAGAGAGAGAGAGAGAGAGAGAGAGAGAGAAATTGCTGGTGGTGATTATGGAAAACCTTATCTAATTCTCACACAACCCTACTCCGCCAACCTTGATCCATCCCTCCCACGTCCCACGCCCACCCTCCACCCACATCCTCCGCTCACCTCCATCCATAGCACCCACGTCCCCGCCCACCCACCTCCACCCAGCCCGCCCACATCACCCGCCCACCTGCCACAGTGTCGGTCCTTCAGAGAAAAAGTAACCCAAGTGAGATCATCAAAAGCCATTCATACGTACCTACACGCACTACTCGCCCATGTGCACGCAAGGATACATTAACACACGCAAAGACACATTAACACACGCAAAGACACATTAACATACACAAGGATACATTAACACACGCAAAGACACATTAACACAAGCAAGGTTACATTAACACACTCATGGACACATTAACACACTCAAGGACACATTAACACACTCAAGGACACATTAACACACGCAAGGACACATTAACACACGCAAGGATACATTAACACATTCAAGGATACATTAACACACGCAAAGATGCTTTGAGATACGGTGTTTTAATCAGGCAAATCAGTGAAAAGAACCAAAGAACTTACACAAACAAAGACATTGCCAGTGATATGACCAAAGCTGTCTTGGCACAGTACACTCTGGCTAACGCTCAGTTCAAGCCTCCAGTCATAACAAGTCAGAAGAAGATTAGTGAGAGACTGCTAGCCAGTTGGGAAAAGGCAAGAGCTATCTCTCTTGGGAGAGGAAAACTTGCAGTTAAGGACAGCTTTGCCAAGCAACTGGACCAGTTATTTGACATAATTACTTGCAAGTGCCCACTTATTCTCTGTCCTGAGTTTGGATGCGATCGTGACTGTAAATCCGAGGCCCACATCTCCTGTATTTGCAAGCGTGAACTGAAGATTCCTGTGATCGAACTGGCATTTGTCAAAGCACAGAGAGAGAAGACTGGCAGTATAGGGGCTCTCATGGTTTCTAGCCAAGATATTCCGGAGTCCAAGAGACAGGAGGCTGCCACAGAGAGACAGAAGAGGAGAAGAGTTGCCGAGGAAAAGAGACTTGAGAAGGCCCAGGGTGAGGTAAAAAAGGCCGATGATTGGAGTCAAGCTGATTCAGAGTTTAATGACTTCCCCATGGCTGATCCGAGTGCTGACCAGGAGAATGGTGACTTTGTCCCTAACCCAGAAAATAATGATCCCAAACCTTCCAGGCATAACATTCGAAATAGAAAAGATATCCCGAGCATAGCTCTGGCCAGCATGCGACACCACACTGGTCTCAGAGAAACTGCAGAGATAGCAACAGCTGCCTGGATTGACGGTGGCTTGATAACACCTGATGATGTTCACCTGGTGATAGATCATAACAAAGTAAGGAGAGCTCAGGAGAAACTTGTCAGTAACCTAGAAGAGGAGTTTGATAAGGGGATAAGAGAAAATGGAATCAATTGTTTGTTCTTTGATGGGAGAACGGATGACACTAAAGTGTTCATGAAAGTTGGAGATTCTGACAAGTTGTTCCCTGCCATGGTGAAGGAGGAGCACTACTCCTGCTGCAGTGTACTATGAGGGAAGTATTTGTGGCATTTCACTGCAGAGAAAAATGACATCAGGAAACCAGCTGAGATAGTGGCAGATAACATTGTGAACTGGCTCAGAGAGAGGAACGTAGACCAGACCCTGCAGGCCATTGGAGGGGACAGCACCAACACGAACACAGGGTGGCAAGGGAAGGTCATACAGTGGATAGAGCGGAAGATTGGGAGGAAGCTGGTCTGGATTGTTTGTGACCTCCACACCAACGAGTTGCCACTCAGACATCTGATCCAGGAGCTGGATGGCAAGACTCTTTCAAACAACAGATGGTCTGGTCCTCTTGGCAAGATGCTGGACTCTGCCACTGAGTTAGAAATAAATCCGAGCTTTGAAAAAATCACAGTTGGCCCTCCACTCGTTGAGCTTGCACATACTGTCATTGACGACCTGAGTACTGACCAGTACTATGGTTACATGATTTGCAGTGCCATCAAAACTGGGGTCATGCCTGATAGACTTGCTTACCTGCAGATAGGTCCAGTCTCACATTCTAAGTGGCTCACAACGGCTCTCATGTTCTGCAGAATTTGGGTCGCTCATCATAAACTGAAAGGGAACCAGCTTCACAACCTGAGACTTATTGTCCAATTCATCGTGAGTGTCTACTTGCCAAATTGGTTCAACACCAAGGTCAAGTCATCGTTCTCCGAAGGTCCGAGGCATGTTCTCTACCAGCTTGAGCTCCTGAGGAGTCAGCCAAGGAAGGTTGTTCAGATTGTGGAGCAGACTGTGAGGAGATCTTCCTGGTATGCTCATCCCGAGGCAGTTCTGCAGCCAATGCTCTGCAGTAAGGATGAGGAGGAGAGAAGAGTGGCAGTCAAAAAGATCTTGGATATGAGACTTATGAGAGGATCTGGGCATGACGAATCAGTTGGTGACGATTCCTTCAGGGTCAGGAAGACTCCTGAAGTCAATCTAGGTGCCAAGACCCTCACTGATCTCATAGATCTGGATAACATCCAGGCTGGCAGCGAGCCCCCTCTTACCTGCAGCCTCACCAATGTTCAAGTCAGAGCTTTCCTGGACAACCCCAAGCATGTCCCTGCCTGGCCCTCGCACACCCAGAGTATAGAGCGTTGTGTACAGCAAGTGAGCGAGGCCAGCAGTCACGTGTACAGCCAGGAGAGGAGGGAAGGCTACATCCGAGCTCAGGTGGTCAGCAGGGAGGTGAAGAGTAGAAACAGAAGCAAGAAAGACATGTTCTCTATGGTGTGCAGCAACACCGGGTCGTAGTAGTAAAACCGGTTTTTGTATTTGATGATTTTGTTTTCTAAAGGAATATTAAATATAATAAATGTGTCAAGATCATTCGTTTCACTATTCTGGATCATTTTCACCCTAATAAATTAACCTGATACATTTACTCTACTTTAAATAAGCTATTTAGTGGTGTTGGTAAAAGGGTTGGAATACTGAATTTTCATAAGATTTCAAGTTAAAATGTACCGAGCAAAAAATGAAAACTTTTCAAATCTGAAGATATCACATGATTCTGCACATAGAACTACATCATTAATACCATGGGCCGATTTTTCAAACTCAAAAAAAAAAAAATTCGCCTCCGTATGACACACCCTATTACATTAACACACGTATGGACACATTAGCACGCAGCCGCATGGACTCCAGAGCTCGCGAAAATGCGTCTTATATGAATGTATCCAGTCTCCTTTTGAAACTTTCCAGCGTTCCAGCACTTACCACATAGTTGCTAAGCTTGTTCCACTCGTCCACCACCCTATTTGTGAGCCATTTCCTTCCTATCTCCCTCCTAAACCTAAACTTATCCAACTTAAATCCGTTGCTTCGAGTCCTATCGTGCTCGGATATTATTAGAATTTTATCTATATCCCCTTTATTGATTCCTTTCACCCACTCAAATACTTCTATCATATCTCCCCGCACTCTTCGTCTTTCTAGAGAATGCAAGTTTAGTTTCTTTAACCTATCCTGATATGGAAGGTTTCTAAGTCCCGGAATCATTTTCGTCATTCTTCGCTGCACCGACTCTAGTGCATTGATATCCATTCTATAATAAGGGCACCAGAACTGAACCGCATAATCGAGGTGCGGCCTGACTAGCGCAAGATATAGTTGCAATAAGACCTCTGCACTCTTATTACTTATACTTCTAGATATAAAACCCAATACTGTTTGCCTTATTTCAAACATTAACGCTATGTTTTCTAGGCCGTAGGTCCGGGTTTACAAGTACCCCTACGTCTCTTTCACAAGTCAACTTCTGTAGGTTGATGTTGTTAAGGCTGTATACATTATAAGTATTTGTTCTTCCAATATTAAGTACGCTGCACCTGCTGGTGTTGAATTTCATTTGCCATTTTTCAGACCACCCCTGCAGTTTATTTAGATCCTCCTGTAATGCATTTGCATCCTGCCCTGAATTAATCTGCCGCCCTATTTTGGTGTCATCCGCAAACTTGCTTATGTCAGTGCTGATCCCAGTATCTAGATCGTTTATGTAGATTATGAACAAGAGTGGACCTAGTACTGACCCCTGGGGAACCCCACTGGTTACACGGCCCCACTCAGATTTAACACCATCTACGCTGACCCTCTGCGTTCTATCGGTGAGCCATGATTTTATCCAATTTAAAACTTTCCCCTCGATACCATGAGCCTTAATTTTTCTCAGAAGCCTCTGATGCGGGACTCTGTCAAATGCTTTGCTAAAGTCTAAGTAAATAACATCGTAATTTTCGTCATTATCTACTACCTCGAAGACTTTCCTAAAAAACGTTAGCAGATTTGTTAGACAAGATTTTCCCTTTGTAAACCCATGTTGAGAGTCGTAGATTAATTTGCTTTCCTCTAAATACGATCGGATGCTATCTGCTATAATTGATTCAAGAAATTTCCCCACTACTGACGTCAAACTCGTGTAGAGTGTTGGTGAGAGGTTACTTCTCTGTGGTACTCCGCTGTATAACTTGATACTTGGGCCTTTGCGGTTACCAATGATGATTTTTGTCTTTCTGTTTTCAAGGAAGTTGCAAAGAAAAAAAGTGAAGCTGGTGGGAAGTTCTTGGCTGGTTATTTTGTATTTGAGCCCTAAATGCCAGACCTTGTCGAATGCTTTTGCTACGTCCCTTAATACTACGTTGCATTCATCTCCATTGTGCATTGCGTTAGCTATATTTTGGTGAATTAGGGATATGGCTGTATGGGTTCTTCTATGTTTTGTAAATCCGTGCTGCCTGGGATTGTATTTCCCTTCAAGTTCAAGGTTTGTTCTCAGTCAGTGGTTCATGATTTTTTCCAGGACATTTTTCGCCGTTTCTACTGTAGAAGAGAAATCGGTCTGTAGTTTGATACTTGTGTGGGAGATTTCCTTTTTTTTTTTTTTTGGTATAAGTGTGATGCTTGCTGTTTTGAATTTCCTTGGGAAGTAACCAGAAGCGAGTGATGCATTTAAGAAAAATCTGAGTTGGTGTATCATGTTGCTTGGTAAATGCTGGAGCATGAGTTTGTTTATTTTACTGATGCCTGGATTCCTGTTCTTGAAACTGTTTGTTGTTCTGTGTACGTCGTCTGTGGTGATTGATTTGATAATTGAAACAAGATCGTCTAGAGTGTTTGTGTGAAATAAATAAGGAAATAAAAACTGAACTGAATACAGAAACAATTTGGAGAATTAATCGATGGTAGGGAAAGGATTAATCACGTGAGTAATATATAGACCTCCTAACGTTGATAGAGTTAATGAGTGACTTATTTGGGATGAAATGCGCAGGGGATCCATATATAGCAAAGTCTGTATAGTAGATGACTTGAACTTTAGCCAAATAGATTGGATCTACCATACGGGTAACTCAGAATCAGAGGATTTTCTTGAAACAGTTCAAGGATGTTTCCTAAATCAACATATAGCCGAACCCACCCGGGTTTCTTAATGTCTTCATTACCCACCAAGGAGACTCTACCCTCCGAACTAAAAGGCTTAAACTCTACCTTAACATTCTGTATACATTGTGAATCTTTTCTAGGGAACTTTACATTGAATGAATTCTCTATACCCGTAAGAGCTGTTGGAGCATTCTTGGACTCCTTGTCTTTAAGAAACCAACAATTACTTATTGTAAGACCCAACAATTTATAGTTAAAACATCTTATGGGCTTTCTTTTATCAAAATCAAAACTCAGGCGAGGCGTTACTCTTTACAAAGTTACAAGGTAGTTTGTGTATGAGAGAATAATCTTCAGCCATACGGGCTGCTTTTTCTAGTGTATCCACTCTGTTTTCCTGAAGATGCACTTTAACTCTATCAGGTATACCCCTCTTAAACTCTTCTACCAGTAACAGTTGACACAGTTTCTCATAATCATTACAAACTTTCTCGCTTTCACACCAACGAGAAAACACATCAGCCTTCTCCCTTGCAAATTCTAGGTAACTCTGACTGTCATGCTTACGTGAATTACGAAATTTAAGCCTATAAGCTTGAGGCACCAACTCGTACGCTTTCAGAACAGCACACTTCACCTTCTCATAGTCACAACAGTCATCCACTGACGTAGACAAATAGATTTCCTGAGCTTTTCCTACGAACACAGACTGGAGGAGTACTGTCCACTGTTCCTTTGGCCATCCCAAACTCATGGCTACCTTCTCAAAATATTTAAAATATTTATCTTCAACCTTTTATTGGAGTGGAGAACTATCCTAACATTAAGAGCAACACTGAAGAGAACAGTGGTGACTGTAGGAATTGGGCATCTTAACTCTAACTCCTTCAGAATAAGTTTTCTCTTAATTTCTAATTCTCTCATTCATATGTTTCTCTCCCCTTCCTCTCTATCTCTTTGGAGTTCAAGTTACCCGAGTTTAATTTGTTGTTCATGCTCAACTCACTCCCTATCTCCACCTTCAGCTTGGTCTAAAGCTCTTCATCTACCATATACTTAATCAGTTCATGCTTTCTCATACCTTTCTTAATCTTCAGTTCAAAGTGTTCAGCAACTTTATGCAAATCACATTTACGTAAGTTATTCAATGTTTCCACAGTGGGTGACTGGACAAATTCATTTACATCACAAGTCATCTCGAATTACTTAACTACCTCCTTCATCCAACTTAGTAACAATAGTAGAATAGATATTAAATACCGAGTACTGAATAGTTTACATGGAAATTTACAAACACTTAATAGAGCCTCTACTTATGAAACTAGTATTATAACAAAAAACAAAACAAAAAATCAACAAGACATACATATGGAACATCTCCTTGGACAGGCCCCCAATTTTGTTACGTACTTATGTACCTGAGCTGGACATCTTTCCAGGAACCGGGCGGTAAACGACTCCCACAGACTCGAACGTTTTGTTTACTTACAATTCACCTCATGTTTAACCTATTGCTCCTGCACTATTCAGTCTTACTTCGGTATTCTACATCACTATAGGAGAGGATTAGCAAATGCAATGTCGGAATGCACAATATACTGACAAGAAACCCCAACAACCAGCAATAAGCAAACGTTAACAATCGCAACACACATACAGCAGTTTCATAAATATAAACAATACTCTAACAATCACCGTATTCCTACCACATGGATCTATACATAAACATTATAAACTTACATTACTTTCTAAGCCAGAGTAACACAATTTGCTATCAACCACAACCGGCTCCGCCGACTACCGACCAGCAACACAGAACACACCAATTCCATACCCTCGTCCGTCCCGGAATGCTCTGCCCTACTCCCTGGTGCACCGCTTCATTATAACTCCATTCGAGATCTGAACAACACGGATACAGAGCACCGGAGAGCTTAACCATGAGCCCGAGCTATGGGCCATCTAATGTATCCCTGATCCATGACTCGGAAGTTGTTTGGATACTCTTCCTATTCCCCTTCGTCCCTGTTCACCTAGCAGCAAAGTAGGTACCTGCTGTAAGTCGAAAGTTGCGAATTCGTATTCAGGGACAAATTGTTGGAACTTCCAATAACTTGCTTAGACATAAACCATTGACTCTTCAGGCTTCTACGCCCTTAACCCATGAGACATAAGGCAAGCATGAACTTAGCATGCTTCCCTGTTGGGCGCTGTAAACGCTTCTGCGCTTCACCTTACACAAGGATGTAGGGAGGTGCTCAATAAAATAAAAAAAAAAAATCCATGACTCGAGGTCCGCAACATCGAGTATGAGATCGAGTAACGGGGGTGGAACAGTGGTCGTGCAGCAGCCAAACACGGGTCGATGGTCAGGTACCAGTCACTAGGTTCAGCCAAATTATTGTCAATCAAGAATTGCACCTCGTCATTCAGAACGCCAATTTTTTGGGAAGACATGCGGTAGGGTACTTGTTTCACTGGAGCTACGTCGTCCACCAACACAACACCATGGGTCACCAGTGGGCTAGGCTGTGACACATCACCAAAGATGGGCTGGAATTCCTGTAGGAGACTCATTACATCGCTCCTCTGGTCCTGTAATAGATGGCACAATTTAGAAGAAGGATCACTTAACACATCAGAAGTGTTCAGTGAAAAGAATGGCCTCACACGTTCACGAATTATTAACATAATTACCGGAAAGCCGTGGAAGATGTTCATGTCCGGAATTAAAAACGTAAATAAATATTGAAATAGTGCTAATCTTTCCTTAAAAGAAATAAAAGATAATCAGGGGATATTTAAAAAAAATAAAGTAGTTCTGTGGGAGGCAGGCATACCTGGACTCGTGCTTGAAGGCTCACACATGTCACTCTCTGTTCTGTCACCCGCACCAGCGGAGTTGTCTTGCACTCTCCACAATAGAACGCCCCACGTGGTCACATTACTTGTCGGCGTTTTCAACCATATTCTCAAGTTTTTGTGGAACCACATGGCTGTGGCTGTGGTGGTGGCGGTGGCGGTGGCAGTGGTGCTAGTAGATGTAGGTTGGTAGCTGTAGGCTGAATTACTCACGGGTCCCACGAAGAAGTACGCAGACATACGGTCACCTATATTTCCCAGGATACAGACAGATGCGTGCCACACACACACACGTATAGGAAAACCGCTGACATTGGCACCAAGCCGACACTACACGACAACACAGCTAGGGAGTGTATATAATGTATGGGGAACAGTTGCATAAAATGAGGTAAGGTCCACCTGTCGCTCTTCCTGATTGCAGGATGAATAAATTGAAATGTTGATGGCTCTGGGAGACAGAAATTCCCATGGTGCTAGTGAGTACTGTATGCCCACCGAGTATCTGTCCTGATTCTTTTATTAGGTACCTTCATTTCACTTTAACTTTGGGTGTATGTAGTTTTCTCTAACCAAGCCATATACTCTACCTTACCTAGCTTGGAGAAGGACGTGCCCCTAAGTGCTCATGTTAGTGATCATAGGAAATGACCATCGTGGATCGTTGTGTTGTGGGGGAAGAGGGGCGGAGTGTGAGGAAAGACGACCTCCTGGCCACTCTGTTAAGTAAGCTGGAACAGTTGTGGAGAGAGATAGATGTGTTAAAGGGAAAGAACGAAGCCCTCAGGACTGAACCCCTTCAGGTAGGTGTCCTGCCTAGCAGGACACCAGCGAAGGAGGAACAGGCGTGGAGAGTGGTTGCTTCCAAGGGGACTATGGTCAGACTCAGGAAAGCTGACCAGGGTGTGGAGTGCAGTAACCCCTACCAAGTGTTGGAAGAAGCTGGCGAGGAAGAGAAGAGGCCGGACGATGTGGTGCCAGGAGAGAAAAGGGCAGTTGTTCAAACCCTGCCCAGTGGTAAGGTCGTGGTAGATGGGGATAGCCAGGTGAGGTTCTTAGATAGGACTTTTTGTGCAAGAGATAGGAAACGTAGGACTAGAGTGTTTTTTTCCTGGGACTGGGATAGGGCATGTAGCTGAGAGGATAGAGAGGGTTTTGTCAAGGGAGGGTACCAATCCAGTAGTGTGTCTTAGTGTGAGAGGTAACGACATAGGAAAGGTTAGGAGTGAGGAACTTTTCAAGAGGTATAGGGAGGCGCTGGGGAAGGTTAGAGATAGGGGAGGGATCCCGATTGTAAGTGGTGTCTTGCCTGGAAGAGGAGTTTGTCGTGAATGGCTGTCCAGGGCAATTGCTATAAATTGCCGACTGAAAAAAAACATTGTGCAATCAATGGTTGGGCGTTCATTGCTAACTGGCAACTATTCTATGGCAACGACTACCTGTACAGTCGTGACGGAGTACACTTGTCTCGCCCGGGGGTAAAGACGTTGTCTGCAACCCTGGAGCGTGAAATTGTCACTCCAAATGGGTGTGGGGGGGGGGGGGGGGGAGGAGAGTTCGCCAGTAGAAAGAGGTCAGGGTAAGTGGGAGTCAAAAAACAAGCAGGTCCTGGGGAGTAAAATTGGTTAAACAGGACCAGGGAAGGGTAGGTTTAAATGTATACTATACAAACAGTAGGAGCGTTAGAAATAAAATAGGCTTGCTGAGAGAATGTAGACGTCATAGCAATCACCGAGACTTGGATGAATCTGGCAAGTAAGAACTTTTTATCAGAGTACCACATAGAAAGGTACAACCTTTTTCACAAGGACAGGGAAGGTAGGAATGGGAGAGGGGTCGCACTCTTCGTCAGGGCTTCATTAAAATGTTGTATTAATAATTTGATAAAGGGTGAAATTGGAACTGAGTCTGTATGGGTAGAAATTGCGGAAGGAAGAGAAAAACTAATTATGGGAGTGATTTACAGGCCCCCTAAGTCTTGGGAAAGAAGCAGCTCAGCCCATTTGGCAGGAAATAAGAAGGGCAGAAAAATACAACCACGTGTACATTATGGGGGATTTCAACTTCAAAAATATTGACTGGGACAACATTGTAGGTGACTATGAATCTGAAGACTTCCTCGACCCAGTACAAGTACAGGACATTTTTTTTTAAACAACTGGTTACAGAACTTACTAGAGGTGACAATATATTAGACCTAGTATTAACAAATATAGAAATTATTATCAGAGATATCATAATAGGGGAAGAACTAGGGAACAGTGATCACAGAGAAATCATGCTCACCCTGAATTGGGAAACGAAAAACAATGACAATATGGTCAGAGTCCCAAACTTTCGATTAACGGATTATCAGGGGTTAAGAAGGTACCTAGGTGAAGTCGCCTGGGAACAGTCAGGTCAGTCCACAGTAGGAACGGGTGAGGTCACAGGTGACACAACAATTGATCATGACTATAATATATTCACTGGTATACTACATAAAGCACAAGAACAAAATATACCATACAGAAAAATTAGGCCAAATAAGAATGAGCCAATGTGGATGACCAGAAAACTTAATCATGACATAGGAATAAAGACAGGAATTTATAAGAAATTAAAGGGAGGGGTGGAGCAGCTCATAAATAAGTAATGAACTATCTTGGAATGTTAAGAAAAATGTAAGGAAAGCAAGGCGGGACTACGAATTCAGGATAGCGAGAGAATCCAAGGTGAATCCCAAGGGATTTTTCCAGGTATATAGGACAAAGGTCAAGGACAAAGTGGGGCCTTTAAAGTCAGAGAGAGGGGAAGTGATCGAAGACAGTGCGTAAATAAGAAAGCATTAAACAGCTACTTCTTATCAGTTTTAACAGAAGAAATTCATGAGGAAATTCCAGAGGTGGAATTGATATTTAGGGGAAATCAAGAAGAGAAATTATAGAATATCACAATCAGAAAAGAGGGTAGTCTTAAAAAGATAAATAAATTAAGGAAGACAATATACCCAGGGTCGGATAAAATTTTCCCTCGAGTTTTGAATGAGTGTAAGTAACATAGTACCAGACCTCTCGTAAATTTATTTACAAAATCATTAGACACGGGAGTTGTGCCAGACTTGTGGAAACAGGCAAATGTAGTACCCATATTCAAGGAAGACAGAGCATCAGCGTCAAATTATCGGCCGATTAGTTTGATGTCAGTAGTGGGGAAATTTCTTGAATCAATTATAGCAAATAGCATCTGATCACATTTAGAGAAAGGCAAATTAATCTACGACTCTCAATATGGGTTTACAAAGGGAAAACCTTGTCTAACAAATCTGTTGACGTTTTCTAGGAAAGTCTTCGAGGTAGTAGATAATGACGAAAATTACGATATTATTTACTTAGACTTTAGCAAAGCGTTTGACAGAGTACCGCATCAGAGGCGTCTGGGAAAAGTTAAGGCTCTTGGTATCGAGGGGAAAGTTTTAAATTGGATAAAATCATGGCTCACCGACAGAACACAGAGGGTCAGCATAGATGGTGTTAAATCTGAGTGGGGCTGTGTGACCAGTGGGGTTCCCCAGGGGTCAGTACTGGGCCTACTCTTGTTCATAATCTACCTAAACGATCTAGATACTGGGATCAGCAGTGATATAAGCAAGTTTGTGGATGACACCGAAATAGGGCGGCAGATTAATTCAGGGCAGGATGTAAATGCACCACAGGAGGATTTAAGTTAACTGCAGGAGTGGTGAGAAAAATGGCAAATTAAATTCAACAACAGCAAGTGCAGCGTACTTAATATTGGGAGAACAAATACTGTCAATGTATACAGCCTTAAGTATATCAACCTAGAGAAGTCAACTTGTGAAAGAGACTTAGGGGTATTTGTAAGCCCGGGCCTAGAAAACAGTGCCTCAATGTTTGAAATAAGGCAAACAGAGTATTAGGTTGTATATCTAGATGTGTAAGAAATAAGAGTGCAGAGGTCTTATTACAACTATATCTTGTGCTAGTCAGGCAGCACCTGGATTATGCAGTTCAGTTCTGGTGTCCTTATTATAGAATAGACAAGTGATCTTGGGCCCTTCGTGCCCGGTGGCGACTCCGGTTGTACAGTTTACCGAGGTTGTTATAATCATGGTCGTGGTTGCTATAATCTTGGTCGTGGTTGTTATAATCATGGTCGTGGTTGTTTAATGGTCGTGGTTATTATAATCATGGTCGTTGTTGTTATAATCATGGTCATGGTTGTTATAATCATGGTCGTGGTTGTTATAATTATAGTCTTGGTTGTTATAATCATGGGCGTGGTTGTTATAATCATGGTCGAGGGTGTTATAATCATATTCGTGGTTGTTATAATTATGGTCGTGGTTGTTATAATCATGGGCGTGGTTGTTATAAACATATTCGTGGTTGTTATAATCATGGTCGTAGTTGCTATAATCATGGTCGTGGTTGTTATGCGCATGGACGTGGTTGTTATAATTATGGTCGTGGTTGTTATAATCATGGTCGTGGTTGTTATAATTATGGTCGTGGTTGTTATAATCATGGTCCTGGTTGTTATAATTATAGTCGTGGTTGTTATAATCATGGGCGTGGTTGTTATAATCATGGTCGTGGTTGTTTCATGGTCGTGGTTATTATAATCATGGTCGTGGTTGTTATAATCATGGTCATGGTCGTGGTTGTTATAATCATAGTCGTAGTTCATATAATCATGGTTGTGGTTGTTATAATCATGTTCGTGGTTGTTGTAATCATGGTCGTAGTTCATATAATCATGGTCGTGGTTGTTATAATCATGGTCGTGGTTGTTATAATCATGTTCGTGGTTGTTGTAATCATGGTCGTGGTTGTTATAATCCTAGTCGTGGTTGTTATAATCATGTTCGTGGTTGTTATAATCCTAGTCGTGGTTGTTATAATCATGTTCGTGGTTGTTGTAATCATGGTCGTGGTTGTTATAATCATGGTCGTGGTTGTTATAATCATGGTCGTGGTTGTTATAATCATGTTCGTAGTTGTTATAATCATGTTCGTGGTTGTTATAATCATGGTCGTGGTTGTTATAATCATGGTCGTGGTTGTTATAATCATAGTCGTTGTTGTTATAATCATGTTCGTGGTTGTTATAATCATGGTTGTGGTTGTTATAATCATGGTCGTGGTTGTTATAATCGTGGTCGTGGTTGTTATAATCATATTCGTGGTTGTTATAATCATGGTCGTGGTTGTTATAATCATAGTCGTGGTTATTATAATCATAGTCGTGGGTGTAATAATCATGGTCGTGGTTGTTATAATCATGGTCGTGGTTGTTTCATGGTCGTGGTTAATATAATCATGGTCGTGGTTGTTATAATCATGGTCGTGGTTGTTATAATCATGATCGTGGTTGTTATAATCATAGTCGTGGTTGTTATAGTCATGGTCGTGGTTGTTATATTCTTTGTCGTGGTTGTTATAATCATGGTCGTGGTTTTTATAATCATGGTCGTGGTTGTTATAATCATGGTCGTGGTTGTTATAGTCATGGTCGTGGTTGTTATATTCTTTGTCGTGGTTGTTATAATCATGGTCGTGGTTTTTATAATCATGGTCGTGGTTGTTATAATCATGGTCGTGGTTTTTATAATCATGGTCGTGGTTGTTATAATCATGGTCGTGGTTGTTATAGTCATGGTCGTGGTTGTTATATTCTTTGTCGTGGTTGTTATAATCATGGTCGTGGTTTTTATAATCATGGTCGTGGTTGTTATAATCATGGTCGTAGTTGTTATAATCATGGTCGTGGTTGTTATAATCATGGTCGTGGTTGTTATAATCATGGTCGTGGTTGTTATAATCATGGTCGTGGTTTTTATAATCATGGTCGTGGTTGTTATAATCATGGTCGTGGTTGTTATAATCATGGTTTTGGTTGTTATAATCATGGTTCTGGTTGTTATAATCATGGTCGTAGTTGTTATAATCATGGTCGTGGTCGTGATACTTACAGTATCTAATATACTATAAGAAGGAATAGAATAAAGGTTAGAATAATTAGTTTAAGAAATATTTGCCATAAGGTGAGGTTAAAATCATAAAAAAAAATATTATGAATCACTGATGATCATTCCGAGATAAATTATATTTTGAAAAGAAGTGACCTTGATTCTGGTTAGATTAGTCACCCTCTGCTTAAGTCATCACCTGTGTTAAGTCATCATAGTTATCATGTGAACCAGTCAGTCAGTTGTCTGTCTGTCCTGTTAGTTGCCATATTGTCTATTTGTGCATGTATGAATCTGTCTATATTTGTCAACCTCCTGTCTGTTTCACTGTCTATACTCACCCTGTGTCTATTGTAGTCATCTTCTCCATGCATTCCTGTTATTATCTTTTTATCTCTTCTCCTTCACAGGAATTAGTATACACTGTAGCTGTAAGGTCGTCTGGTAACGTTGAAACTGCGCATCCAGTTTCATGATGAAACTCAGCTCCCCCCACATGTTATCTCTAACTATTTTCTGTTTCTCTTCTTTATTCTTCTGTTTACTCATCTTCCTTCCTTTACTAATCCAAACAACATTAAAAAAGTAGGCTAAGAAAAAAAGTGGGGGGGAGGAGGAGGGAGCCGTCCAGGGAATGAGGGTGCGCTAAGTCCGTAGACTTGCATCGTTTTCCAGCGTAAATAAAATGGTTATGTAATGGCTTCCTAAAGAAACCATCGATATGGGACCAGGTTTGTTCCACTGTATGAATTTTTTGCGATTTTTCCACCAAGTTTGATGAAAAACGATTGTGCCGTTTCGGCTTCCGAGAGCAGTCACACACACACACACACACACACACACGACTAGTCCTGTAGTATATTTGATATCAAAGTACTGGAGTCAGTGCAGCGAAGAATGACGAAAATGATTCCGGGACTTAGAAACCTTCCATATCAAGATAGGTTAAAGAAACTAAACTTATATTCCTTAGAAAAACGAAGAGTGCGGGGAGATATGATAGAAGTACTTAAGTGGGTGAAAGGAATCAATAAAGGAGATATATATAAAGTTCTTATAATATCCGAGCATAATAAGACTGGAAGCAACGGATTTAAGTTGGATAAGTTTAGGTTTAGGAGGAAGATAGGAAGGAACTGTTTCACAAATAGGGTGGTGGACGAGTGGAACAAGCTTAGCAACTTTGTAGTAAATGCTGGAATGATGGAAAGTTATAAAAGCAGGCTGGATAGATTTATGGATGATAGAGACTGGTAGTAACTCTCGACAGGAGCTGCCATGCACAGGCCAACAGGCCTATTGCAGACAACTTATTTTCTTATGTGCTTAGGTTTTGTTCTTAAGTCCTGGTGTGAGGTCGACGACCCAAATGGCTGATCTTACACTCTGGATGTCGGAGCGCTTTTAAAGCATTGTTTTGGTGCTATGCGTGTAATACAACTTGGGGTTTACAGATATTATGGAGAAAGTACACATGACTCATTAACCCAGAAGTAAGTAATAAGAATAAGCAGGTGAACCGCTCCCTGACGAGTCATGAATGGTTTCTCGGTTCTTACATAATTTTGTGTCTTATGTATGTGCATGCTGATTGGGCTCTGATGATATCAGGCCATTATGAATAATCCATGTTCTTGTGCAGGTTATTAGTTGCCATCTTTGGTCTTGGTGCAGTATATTTAATTAAGAATGTGGAAAATCTCATGCAGCTCTAACTTATAATTTTTCTAGAGATTAATACTATTTTGTGGGTTTTCCAGACCACTATGCTATTTTGTGACTGTGTGTGCTGAGGGACTACTGAGGTAAGGATCCGTCGGGTTGTGTATAATGGGAGTGTCAGTTAGCTTAAACTCAGGGAAGAGCGACCCTTGACCTCGGCAACTCCTGAGCTGGTGAGCTCACATTGCGACCAGTTTCATATTTTTCTATGCTGTTAATAATGGTGAATAGCGATGTAAGATGTGTTGAAGGATCAATCCAAATGAATTGTTGTCTTGTGCAATTGATATTTTTTTTTAATACGGTAAGGAGGGTGCTGTTGATTAATACAGGTGTCATATTATTATCTGAGCATCTCAGGAACACCAGTCCAGGTCACGGTAAATACTGTATTAATTTAGTTTGTGCTAATTAAGTATTCTGAGTTGCCCTTCCACTTCAACCATCCATTTAAATAAACCTATTATGAATTCCGATTGGTTATATATATATATATATATATATATATATATATATATATATATATATATATATATATATATATATATATATATATGTATATATATATATATATATATATATATATATATATATATATATATATATATATATATATATATATATATAATGTGTGTGTTTGGGCTGTGGTTTGATATCGAACTATCTCACTTGTTAACACTTGCCTGAACGAGTGTAGGGTAGTCACTGGTAACTTTGATGAAGCTGGGTGAGATATTAGATAATCTTACGGCGTGTCACCTTTGATACATTCGTGGATTGGTTGACATTTGAAATCGTCACAGCCGCCCTGGGTTGCGCTTGTAATTATCTTTGCTTGTAAGTTACACAAGTGCACACAGGTTCTGTTATCTTCACTTGTTCCTTGGTTTAATGTAAACACACGTGGTGGTTTTCTAGTTAAATTGGATAGTCTAGTCTTACTAGGTTGTTGTGGACAGACTGATGAGCATTAGCTATTAGCTTGTAATTAGCTGATATAATGAGAGAGGTACAGCCTGGGGAGCTAGGCTCACAACACGTCTCTTTGGTACTGTGTCTGGCTGTGAACTGGTGAACTAGCCGACCTCTCTGAGTCTGGTTGTTGAAGAGTAATTCATACGTCAACACAGACATAAAATCTAAACCGGCCGACTCACACACAGAGGGCTGAGAAGTAGATTTATGAGTTGTAACCCGAGAATGTGTGAAACAACAAACTGTCCACCCTGGTAGGGGAGGACAGAACATTTGCTTAATGTAGCTGTATGCTCAATAGTCTGGGTGATAGAATGTAGATAATGAATATATGTCCTTAGCCCATATTTATATAATATTAATCGATAGCGGCTAGTGTGTATATATATATATATATATATATATATATATATATATATATATATATATATATATATATATACATATATATATATTCAGGGGTGAGTACAGTCTGTACTCACCCCTGAAGATGTGAATCACACGACAGCGCTTGGGAACTTCGTGTCATCTTGTTTTCTTGTGGTTATCAGCATATACTTGAATCACCTGCACCTATTGTGATTAATTGCATATATATATACATATATATATATATAACGAAGAGGAGAACCAGGGAAAACACAAACATCTTGACTAAGTTGGGTTTATTTAATCAATAACGTTTCGGAAAAATCATTTTCCATCGTCAGAGCCAAAAAAAAATTTTTTTTGAAAAACTTTTAAAAAATATAGGTGATATACAATAAAAACATAACATTATACGAAAATATTACTTCCATAAAATTTAAAGATAGAGCACTCCAATTTAAAACTGACAAAAATGACGAGAGAACTACGTAAAAGCTAAAATCAGGATTAAAAATGTTGAATAAAAATATATGGGGGTATTACCTTAATTTAGGTGAGCCTTAGTGCAAAAAACACAACAATTCACAGGAAACCATATCACAAATGGATGGCTTTACTTTATACTGATGCAAGGCTTGTATTTGTGTTTTCCCTGCTTCTCCTCTTCGTTATGAAACAACGCCTTCCACGTAACAATTCCATTGCTGAAGTTAGTTATATATATATATATATATATATATATATATATATATATATATATATATATATATATATATATATATATATATATATATATATATATATCCGTCACGCCCAATTATCTATTATATTTTTCTTTAAGGCAAGCAGTTTGAAATGTCAGACTCACGCCTAATGGAACTTCAAAATTTGCTTCACTGGATACTAGAGTCCACTGTAAGTGTGGCCATCCCGGACTTCTTCCCGTGGTTACTATACATCCTGCCTGGCGCCCTCGGTAGACGCGTCTTCAACCTCGACCGCCAGAAGACGAACTTACATAAATTCCAAAAATACTTCACTGTAAGTACTGTGTTGCTCACTGAAAAGAAGACCACTAATATAGGCCTACACTTAACCCCTCCCCCTCACACACACACACACAAAACAATTGCTTGTGCAACGCACAGCATTTTCTTTTTCTTTAATAATAACCACATTGTGGAAATTATGCTTATTATATTTAATAATTCAATAAACTCATTCTGTTTGTTAAAGAAAATAATTTAACATATTTCTTCTTCACTCAGCTTATAATGGTTTATTGCTTGTTTTTTCTTTTTTTATTTTAGCTGCATTCCGTCATATCAATGAACTGAAGACCTGAACCTACCTTCTCTTGTCCTGCCTGGCTCTTGTTTGTACACAAGCTGCTTGGGACACGATTCCTTTCACATTTATTGCAGCAGTGACATGCTCAGTAGGGAGTGACAGTTTTGCAAAGGTTTTCAAAATCTAATTGCTTGGGTTGGATTATTTGTCTATCGGCCACGCTAATTCCGAATATGTTTGAGTTTTTTACATCATTGCATTAGAAGGTTTGTGGATACTTTTGGGTTTGGCATGAAAAACGCGAAAAAACTGTAAATAATAAAGGGACTGGCAATGTGGCACAACCTGTTAAAATCAAGTTATTGAATTGGATTATTCGACTACTGTGTACACTGGTTCATAATATGCTATTGTTTTACAACTCAATGCGCTACAAATTATGCCGATATTTTTGCTGCAAGTCACCACATACGTATATTTCGAAAACCAGGGCCCAATATTACCAACGGCGTGGATAGATTCCGTGGAATGAATTCAGGACATTCCCGCTCATGGAACATTACCAAATTCCGTATATGTGCCAATGGCAGGCCAATGGCAATATTTACAGAGTTTGTTGAGGCTCCCTGGACGGGAATGCCCTGAATTTATTCCACGGAATCTATTCACGCCGTTGGTAATATTCGTCCCAGGACTGATCAACGAATTCAGCCCAAGTAGCTTGACTTGGACAGTTAAGGACAAAATCTCAGTCCGTATGTTTGAATAAAATATTGTTCAATAGGTGGTGATATTGAAGTGCTGAAAGTTGTTTTCTCTGTGTTGTTTTGCAGTTAGTTCAAAGGGCCGCCACCAAGATGGGTCGTCCTAAGATTAGCAACACTCAGCTGCGCCAGGGTAACGATAAGGTGTTCGGGGTTCGGATGCCTCTGCCATCTAACAAGTTGCCTCTGAACAAGGAAGTTGGAAGTGCCCTGGCTTATGAAGCAGAAAACGAGAGGTTAAGGAGAAGAACAAATGCTTTTGATTATATGGATGCCACTAACAAGGTGACTGAGAAGGTACTGGATGTGTATAGGAAGGCCACTGTCCCCACTATCTCTGAAATCAGGGTGAAAATGAGAGTCCACGACCTGTGGAGGATGCGGAGGGAGACGATGATGATGAAGGGAAATGGACAGAAACAGAAAAGGAAGAAAACGAAGAACGGGAAGCTGAAGATGAGGTTCTTCTCCTTAACCTCTCGTTTTCTGCTTCATAAGCCAGGGCACTTCCAACTTCCTTGTTCAGAGGCAACTTGTTAGATGGCAGAGGCATCCGAACCCCGAACACCTTATCGTTACCCTGGCGCAGCTGAGTGTTGCTAATCTTAGGACGACCCATCTTGGTGGCGGCCCTTTGAACTAACTGCAAAACAACACAGAAAAAACAACTTTCAGCACTTCAATATCACCACCTATTGAACAATATTTTATTCAAAAGTACGGACTGAGATTTTGTCCTTAACTGTCCAAGTCAAGCTACTTGGGCTGAATACGTTGATCAGTCCTGGGACGAATATTACCAACGGCGTGAATAGATTCCGTGGAATAAATTCAGGGCATTCCCGTCCAGGGAGCCTCAACAAACTCTGTAAATATTGCCATTGGCCTGCCATTGGCACATATACGGTGTTTGGTAATGTTCCATGAGCGGGAATGTCCTGAATTCATTCCACGGAATCTATCCACGCCGTTGGTAATATTGGGCCCTGGTTTTCGAAATATACGTATGTGGTGACTTGCAGCAAAAATATCGGCATAATTTGTAGCGCATTGAGTTGTAAAACAATAGCATATTATGAACCAGTGTACACAGTAGTCGAATAATCCAATTCAATAACTTGATTTTAACAGGTTGTGCCACATTGCCAGTCCCTTTATTATTTACAGTTTTTTCGCGTTTTTCATGCCAAACCCAAAAGTATCCACAAACCTTCTAATGCAATGATGTAAAAAACTCAAACATATTCGGAATTAGCGTGGCCGATAGACAAATAATCCAACCCAAGCAATTAGATTTTGAAAACTTTTGCAAAACTGTCACTCCCTAATGCTCAGCCTTGGCTGTCACTATGAAGAGAATTATTCATGGATCAGTCCGATATATTTTGCCAAAGTTTAGCAATCGTCGACTTTCACCTGTTCAGTGTTCATGTCATTATGAGGGTGAGATTATGTGATCACAGCTAATGACCAGTTCTTAATTACCCTTTAGTCCTTTACTGTATATAGTGAAGCATCAGATCGTTTTATTTTAATTTCAATGTAATTAAATTTTTTACTCATGCTTTTCATTCAGTTTTATGATGACAGGCATCTGAGTAATCCCCCCCCCCCCCCCCAATAAAACCCAAAATACGAATTGCGGAAATTTGTTTGTATAATCCCACGTAATAATCATAAAATTTAAATAAAACCACGTAGAGGAGCCCAAAAATACGTGTTAGGGTAGTGGTTTCGTGTGCATTTAACGTGAAATAGGCTTGTTGTCAGGGGTAAATCATGGATATCTTACAATAATTCGTATAATTCATGACTCACGTGTATAAAAATATAAATAGTGGTAAAGGCTTACTACTATTATAAATAATTAGTCTGATGAACGTGAGTGGCCATATTTTTTTTTTTTTAGGTTAAGGAGGGGAATGGATGGAAGGCATGATGGGAATAAAGGCACAGCCAGACATGAGGGATAGAGAAGTCACAACATATAGTCGTGGGGGGAAAGGTTGGAAAAGAAGTTCAGTGAGTTAAACAGAGGGGGTCGACACCCCTTGTTTTACATATTACAGAGTTTGTTGGCTAACTAAGCTAACCTAGGATTTAGGATGAGGTTGCACAATGGTTACTTTAGTAGACAATGACTAGATTGATTTTACATTTACAAGTTTATTAAAATCTTATACTGCATTACGTTATGGACTCACTACATTGTGACTTGTTAAATGTGAATTTATATCATCTAATTTTTATTCTAAGGTGGATCACTGTGGCGGACATAGATGGGTTGGGTCGCGGGTTGGGTTGTTGTAGTGCGGGCAGACTCCGGGGCCACAAGGCGTGGGGTCGCCCTCCGTTGATGTCTTCCCCGCGTAGGTGGTCTGGGCTGTGAAGGTCGTCCAGGAGCTTGTCCCAAACCTTCTTCCCTAGGCGATGGAACCTGAAGTTGAGGGCCTCTGTTTTATTTCTCAGATGGATGGTTCCACTGTCTCCTGGTAGGGTGGCGCTTGACCACTGGCTGATCTCACACACTTGTTTTGGAAGCTCTGTAGTTGTTGTAGTCTAGTCTTCCCGAGTGTGACGAGTGGTATAGATGGGTACTCCAACACAGGCCTCACCAGCGCCTTGTACAGGTAAACTTGTATCTTCTCAGGCATCAGTTTAAAACTTTTTAATTTGGTTGCGGCGACTTTGCCTGTATTTAGTCTGTCCTTCACGTGGGAAATGATGCCCGTCCGAGAGATGATGAGGTCGAGCAACCTGCCTTGTTTAGACTACTCAATATCTTCGTCTTCGATCTCAATGGCGCCGGCTTGAATTTGGCTATGGGTATGACCTCGAATTTGGTTTTGTTTGTTTTTATTTTCCAATTATTTTCATACTCCGAGATATCCTCTATTGCCCGAGCAGTGAGTCGCACCATGCTTGCCGTGGACCTTCCTGGGCAGGTGACGATCTATCTTACATCGTCGGCATACATGACGTACTCGCTGCAGACGATTGGGGGTGGCAGGTCAGCCGAGTAGAGCGTGTAAAGGGTTGGTGAGCGACAAGAGCCCTGAGGCACGCTGCTCGAGAGTGAGAATTCTTCTTCAAAATGTTCTTGCATCTTGATTTTGGCTCTGCGGTCCGTAATGAAGTTGCACAGCAGGCGCGTCAGGTTTTCGGGTAGCCCCAGTTCTATGATCTTATACTGCAGCCCCGCGTGCCAAACTTTGTCAAACGCCTTTCTGATATCCCTCAGTACTATGTTGCACTGCAGGCGGCCAGTCATGGCATTGGCGATCTGCTCGTAGGCCTGAGCTATGGCGGTGGATGTGCTGCGGTACTGGCGGAAGCCGAACTGGCGGGGATTATGCACGTCTTCGTCCTCCAGATACAACCGCAATCACTTGTTTACTATTTTTACGAAGATTTTGGCAGGTACCTCAAGCAGCAATATTGGTCGAAAGTATTCGACTTTGTTTGGAGGCTTCCCTGCTTTTGGTATGAGGCGAATAACGGCGATTTTGAACATCTTAGGGAAGTATCCAGAGGCGAGGTAAGCGTTGCATATATGAGCAAGCCTCTCTATCATGTTGTCGGGGAGTTGAGCCAGGATCTTCTTGTTAATGTGACGTTGCTCAGGTGATTTGTTTTTAAACACTTTTATGACGGCTGACACATGTGCAGGAACTATGCGCTCCGTCAGGTAGTTCCCGTCCACCAGTCTAGTGAAGTCAGTCCGTGGGAGCGGCTGGAGCAGGCGCTGATGGTCCTGCAACTGACCTAAAATGTCCTCCTCAAACTCCCTGTAGAAGCCCTCGTTCTCCTGTTCACTAATGGTAAAGATCTTCCGTAAATATCGCTGATGTAGTTGTTCTACCGTGCTAGAGGTGGAACTCATCAGTCGCTTGATCCCTTTCCAGAAGGCAGCAGAATCGCGGTAATTGTTGGCTGCCTCCCACACCAAGGCGGCCCACTTTTGTTCATGTAGACGTTTGCTCTCGTGCTGAATGTCCGTCTGAAGCTCTCAGTACTGGTCGCTCAGCTCTTGCGTCTACCCGCGGATACTGGCTAGCTGTCTCACGTGATCTTACTGGAAACTGAGCTGCCTCAGCTGGTGACTCGTGTGAGGATGGGGAATGGTCCTGTGAATGGTGGTCGGGATGCTGTTATCCATCTACGTCTTCACATCTGTGTACCATTGTTCGACCGCGTCGTCGATGTCGTTGGGGCTGGCTTCTTCCAGGTTTCTCCCCTGCTTGAGACTGAGATACTCCTTGAAGGAGTCCCAGTCTACCCGTTTGAGGTTTGACCTGATGCTGGCGGGGATCATAATGGGATAGGATGAGAGCGTCAGAACGACTGGCAGGTGATCGCTGGTACTGATGTGTCCGGCGGTAACGTGCCTGTTCAGGACGGCCTCGTTGTTAGAGAGGATTATGTCTGGTGTTGTGGCACTGGCACGCCTGATGTTGTCATACAGCGCCACACCGACGTTGTTCTCATTACCCTGTCCGAGTATGGCGTTGAGCGCATTTAAGTCCCCTATGGTGTATGTTGATCTTCTGTGGTGTAGCACCTGGTTTAGGTCTTGTTCGAGTAAGTAAGGACGTCTGGGAGGTAAGTATATTGTGCATATGATAACAGGTCCCCTTGTTGTTTCCACATGCACTCCCAGAACTGAATCCTCGAAGTCTGGCAACTCTGTGTTTCAGCGTGACCTGATTGCCACAACGACATCATCGTTCAGCTCACCCGTCATGTTCCTCTGGTATACAGTGTAGCCAAAAATTTTCAGCTTACTTTCGTCCTTTATGCCAGTACTGTTTAACAGAATAATGTCTGGGTCTAATTGATAGTATAAGTTAGACAGTTTGTCACGTCTATTAAGGGACCAGTATAGGACAATGTGTAGGACAATTTTCATCCTGCTAACGACTGCCATATCGGAGACTGTAGCTTTTGGCGTCGCTTGAAGTGCTTGCTCTGCTTCTGCCATTTCTAGGGGGACGGAACTTCTTAGCAGAACCTGCTTGCCAGTTAATGGCGGGCCCTCGAACTTCTCGTCACCCATATACAGGAAGGTGTTCAGGTCCTGGGCCTGCGTGTTGAAGTAATCTACTGACGCTGCAGCTCGAGGGTCTTGTTCGTCTGTGGAGTAAGTCACTATCATCTGGTTGTAACCACTGACTGTTGTTGCAGTCCGATGGTCACTGTTTCACAGGGTTGAGACGAGTTGACAATTCACGTCATTTACTTTAAATCTAGTAAATTAGTTTTTTATAAATAAACTAATAATCAATTACCATTGTATTTTAAGAATAAATAAGATGTCACAATGACTTGAACAAGTATACACGAAACAAATAAGTTAATTAAGCACAACGTGTCAAGACGTTGGTTGAGACAAGTACTGTACTGTACAGTAAATGTCTAACAAGAATCAAAATATTGTTGGTTTACCTCAACACTTCAACGAACAGCTCGTAGAAGCCTTCATACAACTTCCTTGGAGATTCATAAACCCTTCTAGTCCGGTCATTATATTGAATGAACCCCCAAAATTGCAACAAATTGTTTTAAGGTGGTTTTACATTAGTTTTGGGGGCATGCAACACCATGATAAAAGTCCGCCCAAACTGGCCAATGTTATTCACTGCAAAGAATTTTAGAAGATTATCAGGTCAATGATTTACCTCATAACGTCATGTGACGTCAGTTGTAAACATTTTGACGTCAATACACAAAAATAGTCACTGTTTTTTTAAACCAAATACCCAATAAAATATACTACAGGTATAATAATAATAATAATAATAATAATAATAATAATAATAATAATAATAATAATAATAAAGCATGATTCAGTAAACAATAAACAGGTTAATTCATTGTTTTACTACTTCAAATGGACAATAATGTTAATAACTTCAATGCTATGAAAATAATAAAAATGATAATTACACATACATAATAATAGTACAGTACTTTTACAGATGATTTCAGCGACATAATATCTAGTATGGTATTAACTTTGAATATAATAGCACAAAATGCAGTATATAATAGGAACAATTTTCACAAAGACATTGATGTGACCATCATGCAGTAATTTTGACTGCAGTAATATGTGATTCATAATGAAAAGATTATACTGTGATCTGTTAACTCCAGTCATAAGAAAGTAAATAATTGTTATCAGTAATAATATTACAAAGATCATTATAAATTATTGTGTAATATTGATGGTGGAAATAGCATTCATAATTGCAATAATGCAGTAAAGTACACTACTATATCACAAAGAAATAATACAAATTGGCAGTAATAGTACTAGTAGTAATATTATTAATGATAGGAATATCATAATAGAATTAATAGCAACAGTACAGTCAATATCAAAGTCAAAGTCACGAGTTTACTTGCAGCATTTAGTACACTGAAGGTACAGTATATACAGTAAGTGTGAATTAAAATCTACATCGTTAAAATAGTTACTTTGTTGCTTTTAATTATACTTTTAATTAATTGATATTGTATTGACATAAAAATTACCACAAAGACGACACTTTGTAAAATAAATCACTGGTTTTTTTAGGAATCGTACATGTCTTAGTTTAAGTGCCTCAACTACTTTGAAGGATTGAGGTTATTTCTGGCATTACAGGAGCGGTATATATGAGACTTTTAAACTTTATAAAAGAATATTACAAAACCTATAAATGATTCTAGTTTTTGAAAAAAATTACTGCTTTAGTATCAGCGTTATTCAATTTTGTATTGCCACTTCTGACATTTCCTGAAATGCATTCAACCTTGATGACGCATACCAAGTCATCCCCAATGTCTAACTAATCGTCATTATTATCTTCCACCAGTAATGAAGCATTGTCACATATTAGGTCTGTTTGACAAGGTCCATATTCCGCACGACATTCTGTAGTGCAATTGCAATGTATTATTTTCAGAAGGATCTTTTTTCGTCATAATCGGTATCCAATGTTCCTCTTGAAGGTTCCATCCCCAGTTAGTTGGGTCCGTTCCCTGATTAGTGCCCACCCAGACCATCGTTTGATAATATGTTCTGAGAGAGTGGAATTCTGTAGCAGACTCAGTTGGTGCGAGTCGTTCTCTCAGCCTAGTGTCTCAATGATGCAAGTGAATATGTTGTTTTGCCTCCGAACAGATGAATCATTGCACGACGTCCAACAGCCATTATGGTACTGCTGGCCTTTCTGAGTGAGCAGATTTCAGCACAGTTCTGAAGGGCACAGTCATTCTTAACAAGTTTCTGATATAGTTTACTTCTTACCTATTCCATAGATACATGACGTGGTACCACAACCAGTCATTACATGCAAGAACAATACATGTAATGTAATTTTTGCGCCAATATTATCCTTTAGTGACAGATATCATAAACTTTGCTCTAAACATTTGCTTTACCTGGTGGGAAGTACAGGTCCTTGTTGGCTGCGTCAACGGAATTGAGTAGAAAATCAAGAGATCGGTGTCCTCCTCAATGATCTACGGCTGCATCACCTATTTCAACATCAGCATCACCAACTGCTTCATTGTCCATTTTCATGAGCTGATCAGCAATATCGTCGACCATACGCTGCTTATTACAATTCCGTGAAAGAAATTGCTCTTTTTTCCCGAGAATTCCGACTCAGAAGTGAAGTTCACAATTGAACATAGATTTTGACCGCGCTTTTGCTATGTATTGTCCTTTACTGTAGAATGATATCAAGGAGATCATAGGAATGCTGTTTTGCTTGTGGAAATGTTCAGTGCATGTATCTGTGTTATAAATCCCCTTTGATTCTGCAGCCCTTTTTCTTTTAGCAACATTTCGCCATAACAACATTGTCCTGTGACGTCATCGATGTCAACACAATGCCACCATTAAGTATCTAAGTCATAATGTGTGCATGTGTCAATATTTACATAATTTTTTTACCAATTTAATACTCTGTATTGACATGAAATGAACAATACATTGAAAACAAGCAAGATTTATTATGGTTTTTCTGACTGACAGATATCTTGAAAATTATTCAGATTTTAGACTTTCCCATCATCCGAGAGGTGCTGACTTTTAGTATATAATTCTCCTTGACTTGTGGTACTATAAACCAAAAACAAAAACAATTTGCTACAGTTTGCGGGATTGGGGCTGTTTATTCGTAGAATGACTCGACTATTCCTACGATAAGCTCAGTATCTGAGAGTACTGTTAGGAGAAGAGTGGAATTCGTGGGATAGGGTGGAGGAGGTAAGCCTCCATTTTACTTTTAACAAATTAGTTAATAATTCTGTGTGTGTAAACAATATGTACCCCACTGATAAAGTTTTAATGTTTTTAACAGCTGTACTTTTTTTTTCGTTCAGCGGGTAAACGCAAACAGAAGCTAGTTAATGAAACGAGGTTTTTTTTTATTTATTCAAACCTTGATATTTTCTTGTGTAAATAATACTTTTAGTGAAAATAACTGTAACGTAAGCAAAAGTTTTCATCCTGAAGTTCATGTAGTGAAAGGAGTGTCTTGGTTACTATACCGCAGAAGGAGATCGAGGAGCACCGAGCCACTCTGGACCGTGATAACCCCCGGGACCTGATAGATGGTTACCTGATGATGATGGAGGAGAAGGCGGACGATCCGGACAATACCTTCAGTGGTGAGTGTCCTTCGATCACCTCCTCGAAGACCTTTATGTTCTCAGTCTTTCCATGAATCCCTCTCCACCTCCTTCGCGTTTAGGCTTACTTTTGCAGCACTTGCTAATGATATCTCTATTTTCTCAACCCCAACCTTGCCTTCATTACCACCAGGTTGCCTGTGGCCTGGGCCACACAGGTATTACTGGTATCAATATTGTAAAAGAATAATTATAATGCCTCTAATACTGTTCGGGATGTCCCACTAGTTACTTACATCTGAAGACTCCCCCAATACCTTTCATAAACCTATGGGCCAGTTCTTTTTAACACCAGTGCAGCATGGTCTAAAGATTTAACTGGTCTGTTCATCTATAGAAGAAAGTGAATCCACCAACGCCCATGAAGTCACCTGACTGGCGACTGCCTATCTGTCTTGGTATAACCAAGGTCGCACATGGCATCCATTATCTGGTGTGTTATTGTCCTGACAATGTCAATCTCCTGCCTTACATTTTTATTTATTTTCTCAGGAGCTATTGTTTCAATAGTGATAGTGAAACAATGCCTAAACACCGCGCTGTGTTTGGTTGTAATTCACGCAACAGACTGTAACGTGTTGTTGCATTTTATTGCAAGAAAAATCCCCAGTCAGTTATTTTCACCCTCTTAAGTGGACTACATTATAAATGGAACTACTGTGAAACGCTGGTCTGGGGCCAATTGCTGCTTGCGTGGACAGTGTCAGTTTCCCTTCCCATTAATTGCTACATTAATTCTCTAGACATCAAAAATTATGCTGAGCCAAGAATCTTACACACAGTTTTACATCAAGTGCAGGATTTAGCTAGGGCAATGGCTGATCATATGAGCATGTATGTAAAGCCATTCATTTGTTGATTGCAGCATTGCACAAGTTTGTTCATATGATAAAGGTAAAGCCGATCTTTATGAGCCTAAATCTCGAGTCCAGTGTGTTGGGACTGGTAACATTATGGTAACAACAATTTTACTAAGACTTTGATGTAAATGTAACAAAGGACCCTTTTATATATAACAGCGAGATTAGAAACAACTGGCTTCCCTGTTGTCTCTATTGCTTGATCTTCGCCCTACAAATGGGAGGTTCTGGAACAGCATTAATGTAGCATAGACAGTTTCTTCTTTAACCCTTTAGGTGGCTGGCATGCACTTAGGTGTTTTAATCTAACTAACGCCAAATGATTTTATTCAACTGGGAGAAACCCTTGCCCTCTGAAGGATTAAAAATCTAGCTGCATCTGACAGAGATATTCATGCTTTTGCAGAAGTTCCTCGTCTAATTAACCGATAATAAACAAATTCCTTGATTCGGATTTGGTTTGATCTGTTCAATTCTAGAGTTGCAAATGATGAAAAATCCTCCAGAGTTGCATCTAGAATTAAACTGCATAAGCAAAACCGAGTATCAGATACAATGATAAAGATCACAAAATCAATGCGGGGTTGTAGTAGCAAAAGGCTTCATCAATTTAAAAAAGAGCTTATTGTTTCTTCTTTACCAAAGTTATATGAAATGATAAAGGAGAAATACAATTTCTTACATAACAACATAGAGGCTAAACCAAGATGGGTTGGAGCACTTTTTCCCTTGTCTCCAACAAATGGCTGCTTGTTACGATCATCCATCACCAGTTGCCCTAATGTGCAGAGTTCGAACACGTCTTCTTGGTTAGGAAAGTTCCGTTTTAGGAAATAATTGTAAATAGAAAAGATGTAATAATATAAGTATGTCAGCAGGGTCATTTACTACGGTGTGAATGACACACAGGAAAAAAATTCCACAAAGAAAGCTTTCCCCCCTCTGCCTTGTTGTTTGCCCCTCTAGATTCTGAGGAATCCTTACCTGAGGCTGAAGAAAATAGAGAGTCAATAGATATTGAAGAACTTACCCTTCAGGATATAGTGCATTTAAAGGGTCTAAGGTACTCAGGCGGGTATGTAAACTACAAATTTCCTCAATATCAGTTCCATGAACCTAATGTCCCGCTTGAAGACAATAACTGGATTGGTAAAGCAGGACAATATCAGGAAAAGTTGATGACACCTAGGCGTGACTTTTTCGAATAATTAAAGATGATGGAAATTTTTTTGAAATAAAATATCACCACGATGAACATGAGCTAAAGCCTGGAAAAGGAGTTACTCATGTATTAGCGACAGGTAGTGTTAAATGTGTACCTCTGCCAAAAGGATGATATCACATTCCTTGATCGTTGTGGCAAGCTCTTTTAGGATGCGTGTTTTAAATCGAAAATTATTTCAGCAAACGAGCACAATCACAAAATGCCAAATCTTGAGAGATAGATGTGAAATAGATAAAAGCTTGCAGGCACATTTTAGGCTTCGTTTCTCTTTTAAATTATTTTCGGCGTAAATGCCTTCATTACATGTTATATTGTTATGCTTATGTTATATAAAGGACCCCTATAATTTATTAATTTCCTTTACATAATGATTTCGTTTTTCAGTAGTCTCAGAAATAATTACAAACCACATACAACATAATGGGAATATTTAACTGTACAAAATATTTATTAATCCACTATATTATAGTCCGTTTCTTTATGCCTTTTACTTTTTGAGATTTGCTGAACTATACTTTTTGGATCGTTAGGATGTAGGGATGAGGAAAATCAATCTTTTTATTTTCAGGCTTTATGGAAGCCATCTTGGAATTTCAAAATGACTTAAATAAAAAAAATTCCGATATCTCTGCTTCTAAGCCACACAGATTGTTACCTTTGGTGGCAAAGCATACATTTTAAGCAATCAGGAATCCATTGAGATTAAGCAAAATAAATTAGGGATAAATTAAATTAAGCTAGTTAACCCTTTGAACCTTGCAAGCCATAATAGTGGGTTGAACACTTTGACCCACATCTAAAACTTTGGATCTTGGAAATGTGTTTAGTCCATTTCCTTTACTTGAATAATAACCTTTCATGTTTCTGTTACTTTTTTTTAACTAATTTGGAGGATTTTCAACAACATTTTTTACTTCACCTTTACTTTTTTCAGCTGGGAGACCAGGGTATGGGAACTGCTATTTGCTGCCAGTATTGCGAACAAATATCATAAATTTGTATTTATTCTTGTGATCAGCATCTTGGAACCTCAGTTAAACATTGTACATGTAACTTTAACAGGAACAATGGGCACACTTTGAGTGTCATTGTAATTATTACCTCAGTCATCATCTTCACCGTCACTGTCGTCCGAATCCCGATTTTCGGAATGCGAATTTTAATCATTCCCACATACAGAGGTCCGTGCACTGTAAGTTCTTTGCCCTGCAGGAACATCTTTGCGGGGAACATTCTCCCTTGCACTGACATCTCGCCATCTTGATAATGGCCATGGGTGCAGGGAGAACATCAGTGGTAGTCGGCCTTCGCTGGCCATCGTTGTCCTTATAGCATATGTGTCATCGCAACTCTGGAATGTTTATGATTTGGATTCCTTTTGGGCTGCACACGCAAAACTAGCCAAGCTTATCTGCTGCTCATCTGTTACTTTGAAGTCATAAAAAAGTATCCCCAAGTTTTAAATGATATCATCCTCATCTTAATGAAAATATTGAGTCTCGTAGCCTTACCCACTTTTGAAAACCTTCCAATGTTATCAGCACTAGTGAAAGCATGGAATGCAGGTAAGGCTTTCACCTTTTCTGAACACAGAACATCCCAAAACGGTTGGATCTGCAGATGAGCTTCGCAGTGTCGCTGCCTGTCAACACTGATCCGTTGGGAGCAAAGAGTGACCTTGGCGTCACGGTAAACTCGTAGTTTCCAATAGCTTCTTTCTGGTCTACACCTCGGTTATACCTGCATGTCTCTTGTTTGCAGAAGTGAACATATTTTTTTTCCACTAGTGCCCAGAGGCTGACATTCCCATTGATTCGCTCCGTAACATATTCTTCATACAATTTCTGCCCAGTGTCATCCATGCATGTTAACGGTCTGTGGCACATACTCATCTGGGATATATGCATTGGTTGTCGGGTTATACATACAGCTGCTAAAAAAAAACCAAAATGGCCGCCTAGGAGATTGAAAAAAAATGTAAAGATTGTTTTTTAGTTCAGTATATCCTAACCTTTCCAAAAATGTATAATTTACCCAATTTCCAAACAATTATAATAGAAGCTTCCAATGAGAACAACAAAGAAATGAGCATTTTAGTTGGGTCATACTCATCTCTCCTTTACAAACCAAAGCCGATTGGTGGGATGAGAGACCACAATGGTCTGCCCCAACAAACTTGACCTATGCCATGTTGAGTGGTGGGAATATTTATGATCAACGCCTTTACCTTCCTTAAATTTTCTACTTATTTGATAATATCTGTCGTGGATTGTTTTGTTACAGACCCGTCCAGTCTCTTAGCATTTATCATGGAGGAGACACGGGATTGACTGTGGCCATTCCCAGGTAATGACTCGAGGACCAACACCCTTGCTTGGTTATTGTCTCTGTGTTTGGAAGAGCGACACCGACTTAACACAAGAGTTTCATTTCTGGTATCTGATACATGAATAGCTGTTCCCTGGATTAGCTTGACTGCTGAATGAACTATTTTCCTAGTTTAATAAAAGGTATAAACACACAAAAATCATCATGGAAATGTTCGTATACTGTACTTTTGATTCTTATTTGAGTATGGAGTGAGTGATATAGGGTGTAAGGGTCTGGGACTTTGGGATATAAATCCCTTGCCAGCCTAGTCTGGATCTTGCGAGAGAAAAGTCAAGAACCATGGTTTCCCGAGAGATAGCAGACAACCGTTAGAGATTGGCTTCTCTTTACTACGAAAATCAACATAAAAATTGACACAACTCACACAAATATCAAATATACAATTACGAGAGTCAAACAATGTACAGATATTTCCTATGGCGGTGGCCCGGTGGAATGTTCCATAAAGCGGTGACCTGCTCTCAGGGGGAAGGTCAAGGCAGCTTCCTCACTTAGCGCCGGCGTTGGTGGGCGATGTCTTGCCACACAGGAGAGACGCCAGGGCACGGACAGTGGATAGGGAGTGGAGGAAGTGGCGATAACGTGGCTGTCGTGGTAGTAGCTGGGGTAGGTGTCCGGAGATTGACAGCCGAATAGAGAAGGTCTGGGGAATCAGCCCAGGAACTTCAGGTGAGTACACAACCAGCGTTTGAACGAACAGCTGGGGAAATGCAGCTGTGGTGCTGGCTGGGTAGTGTCTGATGTGTGAAGAAGCAGCAGCGACCTTCTCACCTCCGTCTACCCCCCCTAGTGGGGGACGCAAACAAGCAAGCGAGCGGCTGACAACCATCCTGCTCGTTACCGCCCTTTCATAGGGATAGGGTGAATTGTTGAAGACAACACATTGCAGTTTCTTGAGTTTGTTGTCGATTCTTTCTCTCTTGTAAATAAAATCTTCTGCCTTTCCCTCGTGTCTGGTTCGATCGCGTTAAAACTTATTGTGCAGTACTTTATTCCTGTCCCTCCAGCACTGTTTACTGAGGACTACATCTGATATTCAGGGAGTCTAAGTTAAAATCAGCCTCTTTCTGTCAAAGTGAGAAAGGTCTTGAATTATCACAAAATTGCTTTCTTCTTGCAGCTTCTTCATATTTTGGCTACTTTAAACCAAAGATAATTGAAAGAGACAAACTACAACTTACTCGTTAGTGTTCTGTATTGTTTCTTGTAATTTTTGTCCAAATATTAAAGCTCATTTCTCATCTTTGTAAAGTCATAAGGATTTTCAAGTGTCCTTATTTTCCAAAACTTTAGCTAAGGATTTGGCGATCTTAGTCCTCGATCTGTTCTTAACTGGGAATGAGACTACGTCCACCACCCTCACCTGGATGATCTACTACCTGGCCACCTACCCGGAGGTGCAGCAAAAGATGCAGGCAGAGATAGATGAGGTCCTCCCTAAGGGCACCCTGGCAACCCTCGACGACAAGCTCAGGTGATGCCTCCTCCTCCTTCTTGTTATGATTCCTACCAAGAATGTATATGTTGTCCTATATATCTAATCGCTAACTATTCAGAGTCACGGGTAATCTTTTCGTCCTCCCTTTCACTCTCATTCGGTATCTATTCTGGCAGCGTAAGTGATGATTCATTAGTTTTCTAAGCCAGTCGTGTTGGAACTATAGTGTAGGTTTCTTTAGTCTGAGCTTCCGGTTTTAGGTCCCTAAGCATCTTTTATTTATATTGAAACGCGATGGGACTTTATTTCCTCTACCTACTGGATGGGAGGAGATATTTGCACTTGTCCATAAAAACATGGACGTTTCAAATATACGCTGTCCTTCATATAGTCAGTACTGGTACACAGGTAATACACCAATTTCAATTTCAATTGTTTATTCCTTGATAGAGGAAGCGGGATCCTAGTGCTGTCATTAGGTACCCCTGTACAATAACACCTGAAGCATCTGGCAAGTGTCGTGAACTAAAAACCGTAGGGGGAATCCTTGTGTATTGGTGTACTAACTGTAACAACATCCAGTCTTTTTGTCGCCGTCCGGATGTAATAACAGCTATCAGAAACATGGCATGTGTCTTGGCATGAAGATCCAGATTTTAGCCACAGGATATGCAGTTCACTGAATAAAGACGTCCATTTATAAATTTAAGAAATTAAGCTTAACTAATTCAAAAATTTATTTTTATGATCTTACTTGAAAGGGGATAATTCTTGAACAGATTTGAGACATCCTGGAAAATGTTTAGTGAATGGGGTAATGTGATGACATTAACTAGAATACACTTTTAGAAAGGCAATCCAAGTCTACATTATCCTGTTGTATAGCTTTCTAGCTTAGAAAATAGTAATGGTAAGATAGCTACATAAAATGTTTACATACCAACTAATTCCACGAATTTGATAATTCCTGTTCACTGTTTGATGAGATGGAAAACGTCGAAGCCTTACAGACAGTCCCTAAATTGCTTATTTCAATAATTTGGTTATCCATGAATTTTATTTCAAATATATTTCATACTTGTCGCTGATACTAACATTTGACCTGGGTGTCACTGTATAGAATGCCCTACACGGAGGCGGTCATACACGAGACCCTACGTAAGTCGTCACTAGTACCTACAGGCGTCCAGCATGTAGCTACCAGAGACACTCAGCTGGGAGGCTACTACATCCCTAAGGTTGGTAGCTTTTCACTGTTATATTCCTCCTTTGTAAATATCGCCATGAAATATCGCCATGAAATATCGCCAATTAATGTAGTTTTCATCCGTCGAAGAAATAGTTTACCTTTCTATAGTTATATACAATATTAGCTGGGAAATTTTCATGGTTTAATATTATGATCATGTTTACTTTTAGTTGTTACGTTATTTACTTACAGGGCACTGTTGTTATTGGAGCACAAGAGGTCATACATCACGACCCTCGGTACTGGAACCGACCGGATGAGTTCCTGCCGGAGCGGTGGCTCGACCAACAGGGCAAGTTTACCCCCAGAAAGGAAGGTTTTCTACCCTTCGGTGTAGGTAAGTTAAGGAAGACTTCTAAGGCTGTAAAATGGTTCTACATTTTGTACACATTAGAGCTCTTTGATCTAACTATTCGAACGTATAGTGAAGCGTAATCTCAATAGATCACTACACCCCTCTCAATAAAATTATCGAAGATATATCACTTTGTGAGTCACTACCGCTGTGATCTGTAAATGTTGCGTTGTTTGTGTTCTCCACACTGGCTGACAAAATATCCTTCATGTTATGCATATACGACAATAAGTATAATTTAACTTATGTTTTTGGTTTTTTATTGACCAAGGTGATCAGCAACCACCACTTCAGTGAAATAAGGGGTCTCCTATGAACTTTCTGTGAGTGAGGTCAGAAATGATCTTCATAATCATGTAAGGATAACTTCGAAGATAAATTACATTGTTCTCCCAAGGTGTTTACATTGTTTGGATTATATTTGGAATATTTCAATGTACTGTATGTCGTTAAGTGCACACACACACACACACACGCACACACACACAAAAAAACACACACACACACACACACACACACACACTACTATTACTACTTTGTTGTCACTCGGATTCGAGTACGACGATCATCCAGCAATGAGACAATAATATGAATTATTAAGGATGTCGCCTTCGTTGGTGAGTTTTGAGGTGACTAAAAAGGCCGATATGGGACTGGCAGGGTCGTTCACAGATGTTGCACATGTGGATGGCTACCTCGTAGTGCGAGAGGGATGGCGGCAGCGTCTTTCCGGCGTTGGCGCTTGTCTGCCGCTGTTTGCAGTCGGGCTAATTCGAAAATATTGACACCTTCTTGTGTGGTGCTCCTCCAAGCGTTTCGGTGTGGAGTAATCGTCTCCCAGGTAAGGGGGTCGATTTGGCACTTTTCAGGTTTATCTTTTACTTTTTCAGTTGCCCGCCAGCATTTCGTTTACTATTCGTTAGGTAACTGTAAAATAGCTGTTTTGGCGGTCTACTGTTGTCCATGCGGGTAACATAGCCAGTCCAATGTAGTTGTTTATGATTAATGGTAGCCTCGATCTCCTACAATTGGTGGCAGTGAGAATACTGACATTTGTTCTCTTGTCGTCCCAGCGAACTCAGGGGATGGAACGTAGACTACGTTAGTGAAAGTATTCAAGTGCCTTGAGGTGCCTCCCGTGCGTGACCCATGTCTCGCTGCCGTATAGCAGGGTGGGGAGGACCACTGCTCAAAATACGTGCAACTTTGTTGATAATTTCAGCTCCCTACAACTTAAGACACTGGTACCGAGTCTGCCAAAGGCTTGAGATGCACATCTGAACCCATGTTGAATCTCTTCACCGATATCCGCGGTGGTGGACAGGTGGAAGCCAAGATACTGAAAGTGGGTAACATTTGAGAGGGTAGTACAGTTGAGCTGGATGAATGGCTAAAAGACAATCTGAGTCATATGTACATTCACCTCAAGGCCGAAGTGTGCACACGCATCTGCATAAGTGTTCAGGATCTCCTGTAGGTCGCCTTCAGTGTGAGCGACAAGGGCGAGGTCGCCTGCATACTGAATTTCGGTAATGGAAGCTGCCGATATCTTTGTTCCTGCCTGGAGTCGTCTTATGTTGAAAAGATCCTTCTTCCAGTGCTCGATGTCCACCCCTCCCCCTAAATTGGCATTGGCACAAGTAAGGAAGGCAGCCAAGAAAATGGAAAAGGGAGTTTGTGCCAATACACATCCTTGTTTTACCCCCATTTGGATGGTGCCATTGTGCAGGAAACTGCCGTTCATGCCACCGTGGAGCTGCCTCACGATGGCAATGAATTTTGGTGGACAGACAAAACGGGTGAGGGTCCGCCAGAGGGCTTCTCTGTTCACCGAGTCGAAGGCATTGGTTAGGTTGATGAAGGCTATGTACAGGTCACTACGCTGTTCTTTGCGCTTTTCCTGTATCTGGCGGGCAGCAAAGATCATGTCAGTGGTACCACGTGATGATCTATAGCCACATTGAGATTCTGGGAGCGAGTTTTCCACCTCAGGAAGAATTCTGTTTTGGAGGACTCAGAAGATAATCTTGCCAGCTACTGACAGCAGCGAGATCCCGGGGTAGTTGCCACAGTCTGACCGGTCTCCCTTTTTTGTAAATATTGACGATGGAGGCGTCTTTAGGAGCTTGGGGTATTTCCTCCTTTTCCCATATATTCTCCAGGAGAGAGTGGAGACCGCTAGTAAGCAGAGGTCCTCTTGCCTTATACACCTCGGTTGGGTCTCCATGAGGCCCTGAGGCTTTGTTAGTTTTCATCTGTTTGATGGCAGTAGCTACCTCATCCAGGGATGGAGGATAGCTGAGATGGGTCAGCTCTGGATGCTGAGGGACCTGCCGGGTTGTCAAGACATCCACACCAACGTTCGATTGAACAGCGAACGATTGTGTTCTTTCCAGTGTTGACGGATGCCTTCTTCGTCTTTAATTGGGGAGTTACCGTCGGATGACCGGAGGGGGCCTGTGCCATGAATGATTGGCCCATAAAATATTTTATTGCAATTGAAAAATTCGTGCATCTTGTGTTGATCTACAAATTTTTGCGTTTCATATGTCTTATTTTTAAACCAGTCGATCTTTAGTTTGCAAAGTCCGCACTGGGCTGCGGCTTTCTTCTTGCGGAAGTATCAGCTTTAGTCCGAGACTGAGGGTTGTTCTGCCAATCAGTTAAAGCAGCACGTTTAATATTGACGAGTACATTGATTTCCGGGTCATTTTCATCAAACCAGTCCTGGTGTATTCTTTTGATCTGGCCGAGGGTCTCTCTGCAGGTTTTTGTTATGACAGTGTCGAGAATACCCCATTCGGCACTGGGATTTTTTTTTGTCATGTTGTTTATCAGCCTATGTTCGAGCTGCTCTCTGAAATCATGTGTTACCACTGAATCCTCCAGACTCTTAGTGTTAAAATCTATTGTGGAAGCTTATTGCCTTTGCCGTTTTGGGGTGACGTGAAGTGAGAGCTTTGCCCTGACGAGCAGATGATCAGTGTTGCAGTGGTCTGAGCCACTCATTGCTCGGGTAATGAGGACATCGCGGCGATCTCTTTCTCTGACAATGATATAGTCAGTGAGATGCCAGTGTTTCGATTGTGGGTGTTGCCACGAACCTTTGAACTTGTCTGCCTGCCTAAACAAGGTATTAGTGATAGTGAGGCTGTGTGCAGCACACTTGCTGAGGAGGAGGAGGCCGTTTGGATTACACTTGCCTAGTCCATTCCTAGCTATGGTTCCCTGCCAAATGTCAGCATCTCTGTCAATTCCGGCATTGAAGTTGCCAAGGAGCACAACCTTGTCTTCTCTGGGGATAGAGGTTAGCACCTTGTGAAGGTCGGCATAAAAGGCTTTCTTGATGTCATCCTCTGCATCCAGTGTTGGGGCGTATGCACTGGTGAAAAATACATGGCGTGAGTGATTCAGTGTAACTCTAAGCTTCATGAGACGCTCGTTGATCCCAACAGGCGTTTCAGTTAGCCTGTGTAGGATGCGTTGGCTGATGGCAAGGCCAACTCCATTAATGCCATTTCTCTCCGCAGCAGGCTTACCCTTCCAGAAGAAGGTATAGCCCAGTGGCTCTCAACCTTGTTTGCCCCATGCACCCCTTTCACCATATGTCAGAATGTCATTCCCCCCTCCTCTCCAAGATTGTCTGCCTCAAAAAATGCATTCCAAATAATATGCATATAATACTGAAAATCCTTTATTTTTTTCCATATTAGTACATATACATTTACAATTTTACATGGATTATTTTTATAGTGGAGTTTTACAAATTAAATGCCAATTGAAAATGTTGATGGATTTATAAAACTTGAATAAAAGTAAAATAGTTTTTTTTTATTTATAATGAATTACTTAACAGACCAAACTGAAGCATAATGCAATAAACAAAAAGTTCAATAGAATACCAGGATATTGTAAATTTGTAATTAATTTTATTCAGATGAAGATTACAGTCAATGAGAAACCTGTGATTGTTTTTCTTCGCCAATTCTGGGATACGCGGAGGAGTGCTTGAAAGGGCACAACGCAGGTCATTTTCTACCTCTAATCTACTACGTTGCTTCGTTTTAATTTGCAACAGAGTTGAAAAGCCTGACTCACAAAGATATGTCGACACAAACGGAAGCAATGCACGGATAGCTCTTTCTGCCACTTTTGGGTAGGAATCGCACATCAAGGGCCAAAATTCTGTGATTGATTTCTCATCGAACATATCTCTTGCTCCGGAATCAGTTTCCCCCCCCCCCCCCCCTGAAAACCTGAATTCCCCCGGGGGGAATTCCCCCCTGGTTGAGAACCCCTGGTATAGCCAGGCCTCACTAATGGCTGTTATGTCGATGTTATATCTAGTCAGCTCTTTTGCCACAAGGGCAGTTCTTCTTTTAGGACACTCATTTGAGCCAGTATCCAGGAGGATCCTGAGATTCCATGCACGCAGCCATAAGCGATCACACACACACACACACATAATTTCCTTTTAATCTACATTTAAGCTCCTTAACAAAATAGTCACTTCTACGACCATCGATCTTTAAACCTTTCAGGATGACAGTTACTTCAGATAAAGTTTAGGTCAGTGAGGTCTGACGCTTGAGCACATTTACTATAGAGGCGGAAATGTTTTTTTTTTGCATAATTCTAATTAATTATTTTTAGTCTAGTTATCTCACTCCACTGTACCATCATTTGTACGGGAGAAGCAACGTATTTCAATTATTACCTTACTTTCTATGTAGTTAATTATACCACTGCTGGACCATTTACAAGGACAGCAATATGACTGGTTTATTACAATTACTTCCTCCCACCACTGTAACACCATTTATATGGGCGCAAATCTTTGATTTACGCATCCCAGTCGCTTTGCCATCAATTATAGGGGGCACGATCATCAATTTTACTTTCAATGTACTTCTTTATGTCCCTAAGTGTACTTTATTTATTTATTTTTTACTTATCTCATTTATTCTTTCTTTTATATTTTTATCATATATAAATTCTGATCATTGGGTTTATCTGGGAACCATATGTTACTGTACACCTCAATATTATCCATGGTAGCTTGCCAGAATATGTAACATAACATTCACCTTTTAAACATTTAATAGCTTGGTGAGGTCAAGGCATGTGGATTCAATTGTATTTAATGGCAGAAAGATAAAGAAGAAAGAAAAGTAATACTGCAGTGATGATAATGACACAATATACAGTAAGGATAGTTATTGAAAATAAGTTGAGGATGTGAACACTGAGAAAACACTAAACACGGGAACCACTCCCTGGGGTTCATTCATGATTTGGTAAAAATTAATTTAACACTGGTATAAAATAAATGGATCACTGGTACTAACATTAGAGTAAAAAAAATAAAATGTGTTTTTTAATTTAACTCTCGCAGTGTTCAGTAGAAAATACTCCAACTCACGGTCACATTCTACAACAGTGACTCACGAAAATAATGGATCTTCAACACTTCAATTCATTAACATTTATAGCAGTATTATAATACTCATTAATGCTCCCCAAATTTGTCACAAGACTTATTTTTCGTACACTGTACTTCGTAGTACACTAAATACTGTGGATATAGATTATACTAACAACATACAAGCATCACGACTCCAGGAGTCTTAGGGCTCGCTTACACGATCAGTTACCACGTATGGTGGTCGAGCATGCTTCGGATCAGTGGCAGAAGCGGTGGTAGAAGCAGTACCGTTCTTCCCTCGCAAGCGAGATGTCACGGGTTCGATTCCCGGGCCGGTGGAAGTTGTTTGGACTTACTTCCTAGCCCCCATTAGTCCCTCTTCACCTAGCAGTAAAGTAGGTACCTGTTGTAAGTCGAAAGTTGCGGATTAGTATTCAGGGAGTTGTTGGAGCTTCCAATAACTTGATGACATAAGCCACTGACTCTTCAGGCTTCTACGCCCTTGACTCTTCAGGATTCTACGCCCTTAACTCATGAGACATAAAGGCAAGCATGAGCTTAGCATGCTTCCCTGTTGGGCACTGTAAACGCTTCAGCGCTTCACCTCGTACAAGGATGTAGGGGGCTGCCCAATAAAAAAAAAATACATTATAACACCTGTTACGTCCCTCCGCCTGGGTCAACGCCATCTGGTGGTCTGCCATTAACAACACTTCCGTATCACGACGTTGGAGCAAGAGTCGCCAGCCCAATAATATCACTGACACGTCTCTCTAGCCTCTACTACAATTCTAGCCTCTCCCGTGAGCCACCAAGGTGACGAGGAACCTGTATCTCACTCTCAAAAGAAGTTCACTCTCATCCTCTGTCCTGGAATAGTGATTCGCACTAAGGACCTCTACCTTCCCAGGTTCCTTCTTTTTTTTTTTTTTTAAGGTTAAGGTGGGGAATGGATGGAAGGCATGCTGGGGCTCAAGGCACAGCCAGACATGAGGGATAGAGAAGTCACAACATATAGTCGTGGGGGGAAAGGTTGGAAAAGAAGTTTAGTGAGTCAAACAGAGGGGGACGACACCCCTTGTTTTACATATTACAGAGTTTGTTGGCTAACTGAGCTAACCTAGGATTTAGGATGAAGTTGCACAATGGTTACTTTAGTAGAGAATGACTAGATTGATTTTATACTGTATTACGTTATCTTATACTGTATTACGTTATGGACTCACTAGATTGTGACTTGTTAAATGTGAGTTTTTATCATCTAAGTTTTAATCTAAGGTGGATCACTGTGGCGGACATAGATGGGTCGCGGGTTGGGTTGTTGTAGTGTGGGCCACCAAGCGTGAGGTCGCCCTCCGTTGATGTCTTCCCCGCGTAGGTGGTTAGGGCTGTGAGGGTCGTTCAGGAGCTTGTCCCAAACCTTCTTTCCTAGGCGATGGAACCTGACGTTGAGGGCCTCTGTTTTATTTCTTAAGTGGGTGGTTTCCACTGTCTCCTGGTAGGGTGGCGCTTGGCCACTGGCTGGCCTCAGACACTTGTTTTGGAAGCTCTGTAGTTGTTGTAGTCTAGTCTTCCCGAGTGTGACGAGTGGTATAGATGGGTACTCCAACACAGGCCTCACCAGCGCCTTGTACAGGTGAACTTGTATCTTCTCAGGCATCAGTTTAAAATGTTTTAATTTGGTTGCGGCGACTTTGCCTTTATTTAGTCTGTCCTTCACGTGGGGAATGATGCCCGTCCGAGAGATGATGAGGCCGAGCAACCTGCCTTGTCGTCGTCGTCGATCATCAATGGCGCCGGCTTGAATTTGGCTATGGGTATGACCTCGAATTTCGTTTTGTTTGTTTTTATTTTCCAATTATTTTCATACTCCGAGATATCCTCTATTGCCTGAGCAGTGAGTAGCGCTATACTTGCCGTGGACCTTCCTGGGCAGGTGACGATCTGTGTTACATCGTCGGCATACATGACGTACTCGCTGCCGACGATTGGGGGTGGCAGGTCAGCAGTGTAGAGCGTGTAAAGGGTTGGTGAGCGACAAGAGCCCTGAGGCACGCTGCTCGAGAGTGAGAATTCTTCTACAAAATGTTCTTGTATCTTGATTTTGGCCCTGCGGTCCGTAATGAAGTTGCACAACAGGCGCGTCAGGTTTTCGGGTAGCCCTAGTTGTATGATCTTATACTGCAGCCTCTCGTTCCAAACTTTGTCAAACGCCTTGCTGACGTCCCTCAGTACTATGTTGCACTGCAGGCGGCCAGTCATGGCATTGGCGATCTGCTCGTAGGCCTGAGCTATGGCGGTGGATGTGCTTCGGTACTGGCGGAAGCAGAACTGGCGGGGATTAAGCACGTCTTCGTCCTCCAGATGCAACCGCAATCACTTGTTTACTATTTTTACGAAGATTTTGGCAGGTACCTCTAGCAGCAATATTGGTCGAAAGTATTCGACTTTGTTTGGAGGCTTCCCTGCTTTTGGTATGAGGCGAATAACGGCGATTTTGAACATCTTAGGGAAGTATCCAGAGGCGAGGCAGGTGTTGCATATATGAGCAAGCCTCTCTATTATGTTGTCGGGGAGTTGAGCCAGGATCTTCTTGTTAATGTGACTTTCCTCAGGTGATTTGTTTTTAAACACTTTTATGACGGCTGACACATCTGCAGGAACTATGCGCTCCGTCAGGTAGTTCCCGTCCACTAGTCTAGTGAAGTCAGTCCGTGGGAGCGGCTGGAGCAGGCGCTGATGGTCCTGCAACTGACCTAATATGTCCTCCTCAAACTCCCTGTAGAAACCCTCGTTCTCCTGTTCACTAATGGTAAAGATCTTCCGTAAATATCGCTGATGTAGTTGTTCTTGGTTTTCCTCCTCGAATACTTTCACGCTGTTTTGGTCGAGCAGGTAAGGGGCCATGCTAGAGGTGGAACCCATCAGTCGGTTGATCCCTTTCCAGAATGCTGCAGAATCGCGGTAATTGTTGGCTTCCTCCCACACCAAGGCGGCCCACTTTTCTTCATGTAGACGTTTGCTCTCGTGCTGGATGTCCGTCTGTAGCTCTCGGTACCAGTCTCTCAGCTCTTGCGTCCCCCGCGGATACTGGCTAGCTGTCTCAAGTGATCGTACTGGACACTGAGCTGCCTCAGCTGGTGACTAGTGTGAGGATGGGGAATGGTCCTGTGAGTGGTGGTCGGGATGTTGTTGTCCATCTCCGTCTTCACATCCGGATCACCATTGTTCGACCGCGTCGTCGATGTCATTGGGGCTGGCTTCTTCCAGGTTTCTCCCCTGCTTGAGACTGAGAGACTCCTTGAAGGAGTCCCAGTCTGCCCGTTTGAGGTTTCACCTGATGCTGGCGGGGATCATAATGGGATTGGATGAGAGCGTCACGATGACTGGCAGGTGATTGCTGGTACTGATGGGTCCGGCGGTTACATGCCTGTTCAGGACGGCCTTGTTGTTAAGAGAGGATTATGTCGGGTGTTGTGGCACTGGCACGTGTGATCATTGTCGGGAAATCTGGCCCGAGGTGTTGCAGTTTTCCTCTTCTGAAGTCATTCAGCGCCACACCGACGTTGTTCTCATTACCGTGTCCGAGTATGGCGTGGCGCACATTCAAGTCCCCTATGATGTATGTTGGTCTTCTGTGGCGTAGCAACTGGTTGAGGTCTTCTTCGGGTAAGTAAGGACGTCTGGGAGGTAGGTACATTATGCATATCATAACAGGTCCCCTAGTTGTCTCCACCTGCACTCCCAGAACTGAATCTTCGAAGTCTGGCAACTCTCTGTGATTCAGCTGTGACCTGATGGCCACAGCGACACCATCGTTCAGCTCACCCATCATGTTCCTCTGGTATACATTGTAGCCAGAATTTTTCAGCTTACTTTCGTCCTTTATGCCAGTACTGTTTAATAGAATAATGTCTGGGTCTAATTGATAGTATAAGTTAGACAGTTCGTTACGTCTATTAAGGGACCAGTGTAGGACATTATGTTGGACGATTTTCATCCTGCTAACTGCTGCCATTTCGGAGACTGTAGCTTGGGGCGTCGCTTGAAGTGTTTGCTCGGCTTCTGCCATTTCTAGGGGGACGGAACTTCTCAGCAGAACCTGCTTGTCAGATAATGGCGGGCCCTCGAACTTCTCGTCACCCGTATACAGGAAGGTGTTCAGGTCCTGGGCCTGAGTGTCGAAGTAATCTACTGACGCTGCAGCTAGAGGGTCTTGTTCCTCTGTGGAGTAAGTCGCCATCATCTGGTCGCAGCCTGCCTTTACTAAGTATTGCCAGGTAAAATTACGAGCAGGAGACCTACAGTGGGGTCGGTGCATCTTTTGCTGACTGTACACAGTTGCACACGCAGGCCCAAGCTCGGGTTCTGCTACCCTGGCGTGCCCCACTCCGACTGTACTCCTGCGCTATTCAATGCGTCCTGTTTCAGACATTCTGCTGCATTGGCTACCGATGCACGGCCTTGGTGTACGGGATGAGCACAGTCAAATTAAGCATGAACGAAAATACAACTATTTACAAAATACGTCTTGGGAAAATATAGGAGTGGCGTTGATTCTTCAAAATATCATAAGGCGATCAGTTACGTTAACATGAGCTAATCGTATACACAAAGTTCAAATCGGTAAAGACCACTTAATATGCCGGTGATTAATTGATTGATTGTGGTAATTACATCCCTGGCGACGTTATCCATAATATGTCGGAGTGAGACCTGGGTTTACATACCTGGGTGTACGGGATGAGCACAGTCAGTATAAGACTTCTGCCTTCTTATTTATTTGCTTTCCTGGCCGTCAACTGATGCGGTTATTACTGTCGTAGACTTGTCAATTTTATAATTTCCTCTTGTATTGTTCTTCTTTTGCGCTTTCCACACTGGTTTTGTTCTTCGTGTTCTTCGTTTTCTTGCTCTTGTTCTTCTGGTTCTTTGTTTTCTTCGTCTTTTTGTTTCTTCGTTTCTCCCTTCTTCATTTCCTCTTTTTTCTTTCATTATTTCTTACCTATAAGGAGAGCTTCCTTGTAGCTAAGTTTTTCTTGGATCGCAGCTTAGCTACCCTATATTCCTCTCTCCACTTGGGACACTCCGGTCGTCACCCACGTGATGCATACTTCCCGAGTCCGGTACTTTTTCGCTGAGTGTCCGTAGCCCTGTAACCCTGTAGCCATCTCTGGTTTCTTGATCTACCGTTCCACATATGCATTTTCAAAAAGTTCTTGTAGCTCCTCTCTTTCCATGTATTTATTTCGCGTCTGAGATCACTCCCCACGCCACGTTATCCAAGAGATTGACCTCCACCATAATGGGGACGTCATTGATACACGTAACTTCCTTTAATTGTTCGGTCTGCCCCCCAATCACCGAAGGTAACCATAAGGCCATCACTCGTTATGATGACTTGTACCATCTATCTATATATATAAAACAAAGAAGTATGTCTGTTTGTTTGTGTGTGTGTTTTTGTTTGTGTGTCCGCACGAGAATCTCGGAAACTACTTTATCGATCTGAAGTGATGACGGATGGTGTTATATGTAGTGTTGATGGTGGATGGTGCTATATGTAGTGATGATGGATGGTGTTATATGTAGTGATGATAGATGATGTTATATGTAGTGATGATGGATGTTGTTATATGAAGTGATGATGGATGTTGTTATATGTAGTGATGATGGATGTTGTTATATGTAGTTTTGATGGTGGATGGTGCTATATGTAGTGATGATGGATGGTGTTATATCTAGTGATGATAGATGATGTTATATGTAGTGATGATGGATGTTGTTATATGTAGTGATGATGGATGTTGTTATATGTAGTGATGATAGATGATGTTATATGTAGTGATGATGGATGTTGTTATATGTAGTGATGATGGATAATGTTATATGTAGTGATGGTGGATGTTGTTATATGTAGTGATGATGGGTGGTGTTATATGTAGTGATGATGGATGGTGTTATATGTAGTGATGATGGATGATGTTATATGTAGTGAGGATGGATGTTGTTATATGTAGTGATGATGGATGTTGTTATATGTAGTGATTATGATGGATGGTGTTATATGTAGTGATGATGGATGGTGTTATATGTAGTAATGATGGATGATGTTATATGTAGTGATGATGATGGATGTTGTTATATGTAGTAATGATGGATGTTGTTATACGTAGTGATGATGGATGTTGTTATATGTAGTGATGATGGATGGTGTTATATGTAGTGATGATGATGGATGTTGTTATATGTAGTGATGATGGATGGTGTTATATGTAGTGATGATGATGGATGGTGTTATATGTAGTGATGATGGATGATGTTATATGTAGTGATGATGGATGGTGTTATATGTAGTAATGATGGATGATGTTATATGTAGTGATGATGGATGTTGTTATATGTAGTAATGATGGATGTTGTTATACGTAGTGATGATGGATGTTGTTATATGTAGTGATGATGGATGGTGTTATATGTAGTGATGATGATGGATGGTGTTATATGTAGTGATGATGGATGATGTTATATGTAGTGATGATGGATGTTGTTATATGTAGTGATGATGGGTGATGTTATATGTAGTGATGATGATGGATGTTGTTATATGTAGTAATGATGGATGTTGTTATATGTAGTGATGATGGGTGGTGTTATATGTAGTGATGATGGATGGTGTTATATGTAGTGATGATGGATGGTGTTATATGTAGTGATGATGGGTGGTGTTATATGTAGTGATGGTGGATGGTGTTATATGTAGTGATGATGGGTGGTGTTATATGTAGTGATGATGGATGATGTTATATGTAGTGATGGTGGATGTTGTTATATGTAGTGATAATGGGTGGTGTTATATGTAGTGATGATGGGTGGTGTTATATGTAGTGATGATGGATGATGTTATATGTAGTGATGATCTATCTATATATATAAAACAAAGAAGTATGTTTGTTTGTTTGTGTGTGTGTTTGTTTGTTTGTGTGTCCTCACGAGAATCTCGGAAACTACTTTACCGATGTGTAGTGATGATGGATGGTGTTATATGTAGTGATGATGGATGATGTTATGTGTAGTGATGATGGATGGTGTTATATGTAGTGATGATGATGGATGGTGTTATATGTAGTGATGATGGATGGTGTTATATGTAGTAATGATGGATGATGTTATATGTAGTGATGATGGATGGTGTTATATGTAGTGATGATGATGGATGTTGTTATATGTAGTAATGATGGATGTCGTTATATGTAGTGATGATGGGTGGATGTTGTTATATGCAGTAATGTTGGATGTTGTTATATGTAGTGATGATGGATGGTGTTATATGTAGTGATGATGATGGATGTTGTTATATGTAGTAATGATGGATGTTGTTATATGTAGTGATGATGGGTGGTGTTATATGTAGTGATGATGGATGGTGTTATATGTAGCGATGATGGATGGTGTTATATGTAGTGATGATGGATGATGTTATGTGTACTGATGATGGATGATGTTATATGTAGTGATGATGGATGTTGTTATATGTAGTGATGATGGGTGGTGTTATATGTAGTGATGATGGATGGTGTTATATGTAGTGATGATGGGTGGTGTTATATATAGTGATGGTGGATGGTGTTATATGTAGTGATGATGGGTGGTGTTATATGTAGTGATGATGGATGATGTTATATGTAGTGATGGTGGATGTTGTTATATGTAGTGATGATGGGTGGTGTTATATGTAGTGATGATGGGTGGTGTTATATGTAGTGATGATGGATGATGTTATATGTAGTGATGATCTATCTATATATATAAAACAAAGAAGTATGTTTGTTTGTTTGTGTGTGTGTTTGTTTGTTTGTGTGTCCTCACGAGAATCTCGGAAACTACTTTACCGATGTGTTCGTGATGATGGATGGTGTAAAATGTAGTGATGATGGATGATATTATGTGTAGTGATGATGGATGGTGTTATATGTAGTGATGATGATGGATGGTGTTATATGTAGTGATGATGGATGGTGTTATATGTAGTAATGATTGATGATGTTATATGTAGTGATGATGGATGGTGTTATATGTAGTGATGATGATGGATGTTGTTATATGTAGTAATGATGGATGTTGTTATATGTAGTGATGATGGGTGGATGTTGTTATATGTAGTAATGATGGATGTTGTTATATGTAGTGATGATGGATGGTGTTATATGTAGTGATGATGATGGATGGTGTTATATGTAGTGATGATGGATGGTGTAATATGTAGTAATGATGGATGATGTTATATGTAGTGATGATGGATGGTGTTATATGTAGTGATGATGATGGATGGTGTTATATGTAGTGATGATGGATGGTGTTATATGTAGTAATGATGGATGATGTTATATGTAGTGATGATGGATGGTGTTATATGTAGTGATGATGATGGATGGTGTTATATGTAGTGATGATGGATGGTGTTATATGTAGTGATGATGGATGATGTTATGTGTAGTGATGATGGATGGTGTTATATGTAGTGATGATGGATGATGTTATGTGTAGTAATGATGGATGGTGTTATATGTAGTGATGATGGATAATGTTATATGTAGTGATGATGGATGGTGTTATATGTAGTGATGATGATGGATGGTGTTATATGTAGTGATGATGGATGGTGTTATATGTAGTAATGATTGATGATGTTATATGTAGTGATGATGATGGATGTTGTTATATGTAGTAATGATGGATGTTGCTACATGTAGTGATGATGGGTGGTGTTATATGTAGTGATGATGGATGGTGTTATATGTAGTGATGATGGATGATGTTATATGTAGTGATGATGGATGTTGTTATATGTAGTGATTATGATGGATGGTGTTATATGTAGTGATGATGGATGGTGTTATATGTAGGAATGATGGATGATGTTATATGTAGTGATGATGATGGATGTTGTTATATGTAGTATTGATGGATGTTGTTATATGTAGTGATGATGGGTGGTGTTATATGTAGTGATGATGGATGTTGTTATATGTAGTGATGATGGGTGGTGTTATATGTAGTAATGATGGATGATGTTATATGTAGTGATGATGATGGATGTTGTTATATGTAGTAATGATGGATGTTGTTATATGTAGTGATGATGGGTGGTGTTATATGTAGTGATGATGGATGGTGTTATATGTAGTGATGATGGATGGTGTTATATGTAGTGATGATGATGGATGTTGTTATATGTAGTGATGATGGATGTTGTTTTATGTAGTAATGATGGATGTTGTTATATGTAGTGATGATGGGTGGTGTTATATGTAGTGATGATGGATGGTGTTATATGTAGTGATGATGGATGATGTTATATGTAGTGATGATGGATGGTGTTATATGTAGTGATGATGGATAATGTTATATGTAGTGATGATGGATGGTGTTATATGTAGTGATGATCGATGATGTTATATGTAGTGATGATGATGGATGTTGTTATATGTAGTATTGATGGATGTTGTTACATGTAGTGATGATGGGTGGTGTTATATGTAGTGATGATGGATGGTGTTATATGTAGTAATGATGGATGATGTTACATGTAGTGATGATGGATGTTGTTATATGTAGTGATTATAATGGATGGTGTTATATGTAGTGATGATGGATGGTGTTATATGTAGGAATGATGGATGATGTTATATGTAGTGATGATGATGGATGTTGTTATATGTAGTAATGATGGATGATGTTATATGTAGTGATGATGGGTGGTGTTATATGTAGTAATGATGGATGATGTTATATGTAGTGATGATGATGGATGTTGTTATATGTAGTAATGATGGATGTTGTTATATGTAGTGATGATGGGTGGTGTTATATGTAGTGATGATCTATCTATATATATATATAAAACAAAGAAGTATGTTTGTTTGTTTGTGTGTGTGTCCTCACGAGAATCTCGGAAGCTACTTTACCGATGTGTAGTGATGATGGATGGTGTTATATGTAGTGATGATGGATGTTGTTATATGTAGTGATGATGGGTGATGTTATATGTAGTGATGATGATGGATGTTGTTATATGTAGTAATGATGGATGTTGTTATATGTAGTGATGATGGGTGGTGTTATATGTAGTGATGATGGATGGTGTTATATGTAGTGATGATGGATGATGTTATATGTAGTGATGATGGATGTTGTTATATGTAGTGATGATGGGTGGTGTTATATGTAGTGATGATGGATGGTGTTATATGTAGTGATGATGGATGATGTTATATGTAGTGATGGTGGATGGTGTTATATGTAGTGATGATGGATGGTGTTATATGTATTGATGATGGATGGTGTTATATGTAATGATGATTAGGAAAAAAATAATAACAGTTTAATGCTAAAAAAATATACTATGTTGTACCGTTGTAGAGAAAAACATGGTGGAACTTACATACACTGTTAATGAACTATTGATGGAAGAAGAAGTTTTGGGGACTGAACAGTGAGACAATGTGGAGCCTCCTGGAGGGTGGCGTCCTACCGTTACCTAGCGGATGAGCCGCCCGAAGGGCGTCGATTCTGCTAGTACATACATAAATCCCAAGTGACAGGGGTGAAAAAGGTTCAATGGAAGGACAAGAAATGGATGGAAGTGAGTAGTAGGAATATAAATAGATGTCACGGCTTAACACAGCATACCTGATTGTCATAGGATTGTAATACAGACCACCAACATCACGACCGACGTATGCATGACTCACACTGCCGCAGCTCGAACCCAGGACATTGGAAGAAGTAGGTTAACAGTCGAGTTGTTTGGGGACAAGTGAAGGTACACCCAATAAACAATTATTCGGCAGCCTTACGGCGTGATACAATGACACACCACACTAGAATTTTAAAAATAAACTCCTGAGGTACGGTGCATGGTTGGTATCCCTGGCCTGCTGAGTTATGCACCTGGGTTGTTTCTGCCAAGTCCAGAGTAACATGTAGGGGAGAAAGGTCCAATGTGATGAAGGGTCTTATGTGTAACTAGTGTGTATAGTTGTTGGTCATGGAGGTTGTTGCTGTTGTGATGGACTGCTGTGTGTCTTGACTTGAGATCAGCCATTAGTATTACTGGTAGGTGTGTGTTGTTGAAGATGGAATTCAGATCTGGAAAGGGGATATGAGTGTTTGATCTTGTGTATGTAGTGCATACCAGTACCTGACCATGTTCAGTGTCGATAAAGCAGCCATAAAGTGTTTAAAGGTGAAATCGGTGATGAATTCGTGTTTGATGGAAGATATCAGGAGGATTGCTACACCCTCGTGATTTTATTGTGGTGATTGTCTACATGTGTAGCCAAAGTGCTTGGTTTTTGTGTTTGTGTATGTTGAGTTGAGGAGGAGGATGTCTGGGTTGTGTTCTTGTAGAAGGATAGAGGTGAAGAGTCTGTTTGTAAGGTATTGCTTTACAGTTGCATTGCATTATGGTGATCATGTTTGCGTGGCTTTTGCTGACTTTGTTGGTCTAGTTGTATTTCCCCTTTTTCTTTTGGAAGGAGTGTTCTTTTAGCTGAGTGTCTCTTAACTAAGTTTTGATTGTGTTTTCAGAGCGGCCGAAACAGATCGTGATCTTTTCTGGGATGTGGGTGTTGGTGCTGGTGTGCAGGGTATGTGCTTGTAGGTGGATGTGGAGGTGGTGGGAGATGGGCCGTGGTTAGGAAGCTTGACGGGGGACTTCAAGTAATGTGTGGTGTACTGTATTGTCTTATCTGTTGGTACATTTCAATTGCTATTTTGTGTCTTTTCTTGTTCGGGAGTGGTGAGACCGAGGTAGGTTTCCTCTTCCGTGGGTTTCTGAGTGTGAATGTAATGGTTTGTGGTTTCTCTAGTAGGATGTTAGTTGTTTGGGTGTTGGTGGCTGCCCGGGTGAGGTCAGGTGTGGGTGCAGCAGAGTTGGTGGACGAGGTTGTGGGGTTCTTAATGGTGTGTTTGATGGTGGAGTGATGGTAGTTACCCAGATGGAGTCAGATATGGGTTTGGCTAGGGTGGTGACGGGGGGATGTGTGATCACAATATTTGGGAATTATGTTTTTTTTTTTTTTTTTTCTTTTTTTTTACAGGACTAGCCCACCAGGGCATAGGTCAACGACCCACATCAGGGCCTGAGGGCGAAAATCTAATAATAATATTTATAATAATAATAATAATAATAATAATAATAATAATAATAACGGGCCATAATTAAAAAATAGATCAATAGTAAGAAACGATATAAGTATGTTGTGTTATCAAAGTGAGAGATACAATTGAGACCCTGCAATTGTGTGCAAATGAGGTGGAAAGTCAGATGAGCAACCTGGGACTTGGTAATAACTTTCGTGATGCCATATGGCAGCAGGGTCTACCACTAGACAATACATTATGCTTCCAATATCTTCCCAGGGGGTAGTACCTCCTTGGTGGCTTGGGAGGTGCTGGGGACTGTAGGGACTTTTGCTTGCTTGTTTGCTTGCTTGCTTGCTTTGATTTGTTGGCCGTCGACAGCTTAGGTCATAACTGCTGTAGAACGTGTTAGTTTGACTAGTCCGGCAGTGAGAGGGGCCAACCCCTAAGTGTTTAACGTAGTTTTTTCTCTTGATTATTCTAATATAGGGCTCGGTGAACAGTTCCAGGTAGGTGTGGAGTTCTCTCCCTTGCGCAATTTTAATTACACAATATTAAGGATGTACACTAATAGACTATGTATAGAAATGAATATTTTGATACATATGAAGATCCATAAAGCCCCAAGACCCATACCTAGAGTTAAAATTGGCTTGAATTAACTTAGCAATGCAGTATAAAACATGATGCCACTCTTCTCTGCTGCTGGACATATCAATTTTGCAAGATATGTCTTGTACTATTTCCGATCTATGGAGCAGATGCCAGATGATGTTCGTGCACACTTCATAAAATCTTACCACACCATGAACCACAATGCCGGTATCGAAATGGGATATGGAGTGGCACGGAAACAAAGACAGTCTTCATGCTCTATGGTCATGATCAATCTGGTATCATTGGTGTCCCCTTCAAACCCCTCTAACCCGAAACTGTCAAGACTTGGGCGTAGTCTCCATGCGTTTAACAGTCTGCTGCTCAACAGACTGCACTCCACGAGAAACAAAAATGATGAAGTGTCACAACTACATCACGAAGAAGAGGGGAAATCCAGAATGACAGTTGATGAAATTGATGTAAAGAACCTCTGTGGCAAATTAGAAGTTCGCATCGACCTATTGAATGAGACTGAACACATTGATGGAGCTTATGTTGTGGGCAAAAACCGGATAGAACAGTGCGAGTAACAATGGCATGATAGCTTCCATGAGCCTCTGCATAAATTAGTTACAACGATGGCATCCGGTCGGAAACCTATCAAAGTGGCATGGCTCATGAACCTGAGCCAGCCTCCATGTTTGGTGACAGGGGTATGAGGACAACTACTTCCAACACATCCTTGAAGAATAGCCTGAGAGTTAATGTCTCTACCAGGAATGTACTATTGGCCCACGTCCTTGGATGGATGTTCAGTCATGTGGGTCGCACCATGGCCTACTGGTGCAACAGTCTAGGTATGTTTCAATGGTAGCAATATCACATACATGTTGTTCAGTATTTGTTGGTACCATAATGGTCATATATCTCGTGTCTCAAATACTATCTTTGTTACTTCATTTGGTTCCTTGTTTACTATAATACTATCCGAATCGAATGAAATGTCAGTATATATCTATGTACAGGTATGAAGATGGCGGCATAAAAGAGTCTGCCAGAATCGACCGTGACGAGATTGCCAGTACATGCTACTGGACGGCTGCCCAAAAGGAAGATATCCTTACACTGTCTAGAACAAGAAGCAGCTGATAGAACTCGTCAAGCTGGATCTGATGCATCACAGTTCCTGTGGAAATCTCTGGAGTAAACATCACCAGGAGAATAGACATTAGAGTAACACACGATGAGGTTGATAACAGAATTATCAGGCAAATCATTCAAGCAAATGCCAACAGTGTACTGGTGGTTGCCGATGACACAGATATCTTTGTGTTGCTTTGTCATTCCATCTCTGTTGGCAATATCAGGAGCCAAGTGAGGATGATTTCACCCATCAAAGATTGTTCCATGATGGACATCAATGCCAGTGTAAGAACACATCGAGATGTAATAGACAATCTTCTGCCGGCACAAGGATTAACTGGCTGCGATATAGTTGCCACATACTTCGAAATAGGTAAGGGTACACTTTTGAAAGTACTCAGGTCTCGGCCACTTAACCTCGATGCAATTGGAAATACTGACAATTCCCTACCAGATATTCTCCCGCAACTCACAGCATTTGTACTATCATGCTACAGCCAGTCCAGATGTCAAACAATGAACAGAAGCCAGACAGAAAACATGGTCCAGTAAAGTATCTTTTCCATTGGTGCTGATTATAAATTGCCATCCTTACCTCCAACCTCAGAAGCGTTCAGGGAGACTATAGCAAGAGCACATCTACAAGTTACAATCTGGAGACATGCAGCAGGTGCCAACAACCACCTATGAATCCTGTCATGTACGGCTGGCAGAGAGAAGGCTCAACACTAATCCCTGTGACATTACCACCAGATGTTCCTCAGGGACCATATGAATTACTCAGACTGATAAGGTGCACATGTGACAGTGAGTTAGCCAGTAATACAAAACATTGTGGGTGTAAAATCGCCAACATGATAGCATGCACCGAGCTCTGCGCTTGCCAGTGAAAGCGAGGTAACAGTACAACGCGAAAACGTTGGAGCACTCCAGGTGCGGGATGGTGATGAAAATGAGGATGATAATGAGGATTGAATTACATCCATATAAGCTACTGATACCTACACTCTCAAACAAAAGTTCTGTCGCCTCTGAATCTCTGGGGTCATAAAGAGACAGGTGAGGCGACTGGACTTTTATTAGCGAGTGTACACACAGTATAAAAGCTGTTCAGTAATGTATCTTTTCTTCTCTAACCAAAGCCTTCACAAGTTTCTGCCCACCACTTGCCCCAGGCATGGTACAAAGCTTAGGCAGCCAGTGAAAATCAGCAGTGTTGTCGCAAAGTACAAGGCTGACACGTCCGACCAGTACGGCCAGCGTTCAGAGAATCTCCAATCTCTGAGAGTTATGAACCACTGGAGTATAAACCCACGCCGAAGCATTCACTCCTCCAGTTTTTAGGGTGTTTTACCCAGATATGGACTTTCAAATATGTACAATATAGTTCCTTTACATTATTTTTATTAAGTATATGTGCTGAATGAAGTAGATTCACTAAGCAAATGTCAATGTTTCCTGTTGTCAATCCTCATCTCCGAGAGTTGTGAACCACGGGAGTATGAACCCAACCCGCATCAAAAGCATTCACTCGTGACGGGGAGTGGAGGACCGAGGGCCGGTGTGATATTTTTTTTTTTTTTTTTTTGTAGAGAAATGAGGGGTGAAAGAAGATTAGAGGTGGGATAAGAAAGTTATAGTGCAGAAATTGAAGAAGTTTAGGAGGAGGTAAGAGAGGGCGGGCTGACCGCCTAGCTAAGCTAATAGTGTGTTAGGGTTGCGTCAGGGGTTAGTTATTGTCTGTCGGTACAGGCACTAGACATCCTACCCTATCCCATACATGGGTGTTTCAAGGGCCTTATTTCATATTCCGCCGACCCTACTGGCGGATGTTGGTCTAGGGAGGTTGTCTATTGCCTGGCCGTGTAGATCGGGGGTGGTAATGGACCTTTTGAGATTTAGTAACTTTTTGGGAACCATATATGGTTGTTGTTGTTATCTGGTGGGAGTCTTTGAAAGAATTCTTGCTCTGATCGTTCAATCTTTTGCCAGATTCTGCTGGCCAGGGTGTGCAGCTGCTGGTTGATGGGTTTCATTCTCAGGTCTCTATGTATCTCGGCTGTGGTTCTGGTGAAGGGGTATCTTTCGCCTGTGACGAATCTTAGGGCTTCATTTTGAACCACCTGTAATTTTAATATTTGAGTGGTGCTCATAGTATGAAGAGGTATTGCTGGGTAAGTTAATATCGGCGTGATAAATGATGTCACAAGGCGGAGTTTTATTTTCTCAGGAAGCGCTTTAAAGCGGTATAGTTTTCTCAGCTCTCTTTTTTCTTTTTCCTTCCTGGTGTGGACATGATGGGAGTAACCTGTCGTGGATATATGCAGGCCCAGGAGGGTGCCTCTGCCTTAGTATTCTATCTGGGCATTATTGGTTACTAATGGATGGGTTTTCCTTCTGCATAAGGGTATCACTGTGAATTTTGGGAGTCTGGTATGGATTTTCCATTGTTTTTCGTAATTATTTACCCTTTCTAATTCCCACCTGGTGTTGTCGGCCTGTAGCGCTCGCGATTTTCCTTGATGTGTTGTTATTTGGGTGATGTCATCTGCATACATAATATCTTCGTTGCCAATTCTAGTGGGAGTGTCACTTGTGTAGATAATATATAGGGTGGGGGAGAGGACGCTCCCCTGAGGGAGTCCACTCATGAGTGGGAAGGTCTCTCCTGTGTGTTGTCCTACCCCCAGTCTGGCATTTCTGCCGTCAAGAAAGTTGCAAAGCAACTTTTCAATGTTGGTGGGAAGTCCGAGTTGGAGGATCTTATATTTTAGACAGTCGTGCCAGACTTTGTCAAATGCCTTCGCTACATCCCGGCGAGTTAGATTACATTGTCTACCACTCGCCGCGGCTCTGGCTATGTTTTCACATGCCAGGGCTATCGCTGTTGTGGTGGACTTCCCTTTCCTGAACCCGAAGAGTCTACAGTTGACTCTGTTTGTTGTTTCCAGGTGATTTCTCAGACGGTTGTTGATGATTTTTTCTAGTATTTTTCCAGGTACTTCGAGGAGGGAGATCGGTCTGTAGTTTAGTGGGATGGCGGTTTTTTTTCCTTGTTTGGGTGTTGGGGTAACAATGGCCTCTTTGAATTTAGTTGGGAAGTAACCCGAGGCCAGGCAAGCGTTCATTGTGGTTCTCAGTCTGTCCATGGCCGGGTTGTTTATGTGGTTGAGGATCTCCTTGGTGATGCCTGAATAACCAGGGGCTTTATTTTTGGTATTAGAGATGGCTCTGTTGAGTTCTTCCGAGGTGATTGGTTTGGACAATGGGCTGTCCACTCTCAGATCCTCCCATATGATTTCAGGGGAAGGCTGAGTGAGTTGTGTCTGACCCCAGAGTTTATCAAGGACGAGCTCCTCGTGGGTACCATCGAATCCCCTATTCTCTTCGTCTGTGATTCGGAAGATGTTCCTCCATATGTCCCTGAATATGGGTTCTTTGTCTTGGTCGTCATATATTTTACTTCCTACGTGGTCAGTTATATATGACGGCTGCAACCTTCCAATCTCTTAACTCGACGCCAGAACTCTCCTGGATCATTGTATGTATGTGAGAGTTGTTCAACTTTTTCGGCCCATTTAAGGTTGCTTCTTTTCAGAGATCTTGTTTTTATTTTTTCCCGAATTCTTTTGCATGTATTGTAGCTTACGATGTCCCAACCATGGGTCTCGGCTCTCTGTTGTAACAGTTGGAACTGGTTTGTGAGGGCTATGAGTTCTGGAGTCTGTTGTGGGTATGTGATAGTTCTGCTGCGTTTAAGAGGCGTGGCCTCCAGGCAGGCTGTTCCTATGGCTTCACACCATGTGTTGATTTCTTCGTCTGTTTTGTTCACCGGCTGATTGTCTATGGTCTGCAGGATTGTCATGTCCTTGGCCTCAAGTTCGGCTGTAGCTTTTTCATTGAATAGGTCCCAGTCGGTCTGCTTGGCGCTTCTCCGTGGTGGAGCTGGTATAGTTATTGGTGTTGCTGGAGGTTACAGGGCCTTGTTCAAAGAGATAGTTGTGGAAGCATCTGCCGTTTGTTATTGCTATATCTGGAGTAGTGGCTGAGTTCCTACTGTAGAACGTGGGGAAGTCCGGGCCTATTAGTTGGGCTTTTTTGTTTGTTATGAAGCCAGCGAGGCCTCTTCCAGCATTGTTAATTGTCCTCTTACCATCTAGTAGAGGATGTCTGGCGTTCATGTCTCCAATGATGTAGGTTGGGTGGTGGTATGGTAGGAGTCTGTGGAAGTCCCCGTAAGGCAGGTAGTCCCTACGTGATGGGGGGTAAGTTGTGGCTATTCTGATTGGCCCTGTGGTCAAGTTGATTTGAACAGCGAGAGTTTCAGAGGTGATGTCGTCTATGATTCTGTGGTGGACATCTCTTTTTATGGCGATGGCCACCCCGTCATTTGGCTCCTCTGATAGATTGGATTTATGGATCCTGTAACCAAATATTTTCAGTTCCTCAGCTGCTTTGTGGCCGTGTGAGTTTATGAGTATAATATTTGCGTCAATCTGGTTATATGGGCTGGACAGACTGAATTGTTAGTTCTCCAGTGGAGGACGTTATGTTGCATTATTTTCACTGCCTTACGTAGCGGGTACATTGGGTCTTGTTATTGGTTTTGGGGGGATCTGTAAGGTACGTGATTTGTTCTCTGTGCGTCCATTTTCAAGTGTTTTTATCTTCAGAACGGTTGACTTTTTGATGCAGTTTGTTAAGTCGACTCGTTTTTGCATAATGGCCTCGTAGATGGTCGCCTCGGAAGTGGGGTGGTCGTACTTCCATTTCATCTTGTGCTCCTTTACTCCTTTAGCGACTTCATCACGTGTACAGTTGATGGTGGCTGGCACGTAGATGCTTAGTTTCAGGTCTTTTCCTGATAGATCGCTTGGAGTCTGAGAGACAGGTATCTTCTCCGGCGTGGGTACTTGTGCATCCACACCAGAGCCCACTGTTATCTTCTCTGTGCTAGATGGAGGTTGGGGGACAAGTATCATCTCTGATGTGGGAACTAGTGCATCCGATGTGGGTGCTTGTGCAGCTACATCAGAGACCACTGTTGTCTTCTCTGTGCTAGTTAGAGTTTGGGGGACAAACAACATCTCCGATGCGGGTATTTGTGCATCCACATCAAAGGCTACTGTTGTCTCCTCCGAGGTTGGGGGTGTTACCCTGCACAGATTTGGGATTGGCAGATTGTTTTGGCGTAAGCATGTTTTGAGTATTGCTTGAAAGCAGCCTGGGCGCAGAACATCCTCCTCATGAGCGTGTTTGACAATCATGTTGGCAAGTAGTACACGGTCATGGAGGTATATGTCTTTGGCATTCAACAAGACTGTAGACAGGGACCAAACTGACTGCAGAAGTCGGGGTCCCTACCATTACTGCACCTCTGTATGTCCGTGCAGTGACTGCAGGAGTCGGGGTCCCTATCGGCAGCACAGCCTTGTATGGTGATACTGATGTATCTGTGGCTATTAGTTGTGCTTCCTTGATTTTTTCCTTTCTTTTGGGACAGTGCATGGACATAATGCTGTGAGACCCATCACAGTTAAGGCATTTTAGTGGTGCCTTACATTCGGTCCAGCTATGTTCCCTAGAGGTACATTTGGAACAGATCGTGTATTCCTTGGGTTTGGGGCATTTCACACTATCATGATCCTCAACGGCATAGCACCTGAGGCAGGTACGTGTGTGGTGGTACTGTTCCTGTTGTATTTGGTGGTACGGTATACTATAGGTGAATGCGAGGAGGCCAGATTTGGTTGCCTATTCAGCAGCTTCGGTGCTTGTGAACTGAATTTTGATTATGCATTTACCTTTTTTACTGTTGAATTTTTTAACATAGTCCACCATGTTCTTCGCCCAAGCGTTTTCTTTTTCAATCTCTCCTTTTATTTCCACTAGAGACTTTTCGTGTATGTATTCATCCGTTTTATAAGCAGAGAATAGTTCGTTTTGCCTTCAAGGCAGGAGGTAGGATTGGGTCATAGTGTTCTTCCCTGGGGCAAAAGGTTATCCAGGTCTTGGTCTTCAAGCATGAGCATGATAAAGCCATCATTTGCTACTATTACGTTCTGATACCTGACCTTGTGTTTGCTAACATTTTCTGTCAGCTTCCGCTTGGTAGACCTGTCGGGTGTCCTATGGTCTGTGATTAGTATTTTCGCTTTGACAGTCATTAATGCTTCTTTAAGCGAAGCACGATAGATCGGCGCAGGTTATGTGCGTAGCCTAGGACAGTGTATAGCACTGTCAGTCCTATCTTCCCTATGGCGGCAAGAAAGAGGGCAGGGATATCAGTTGCCCCATTGTCTTGGTTGAAGGTTTTAAAGATCACAAAGGCAGTTCACTCCCAAGAACAGCAGTTTGGTATGGCGAAAAGAGGAGGTTAAGATTCAGATTTGAAATGGTGTACAAGTGTATGATTGTGATTTTCTCGCAACGTTTGGCAGCATGGCACTCGCTGAACGTGGTGGTATGCGGCGGAGGGGTTCAGGCGGTACAGCCACTGACCCATAGGCCTACGGCAGCTCCCCTCACACACACACACACGCTGGGCCAGGAAGCCCGGCCGGCTTAAACAGGAAAGAATACTGTTATTTCCCTATGCGATGCTTCGGTCAGTGATAGGATGATGGGCTAGTGTGGGCGGGGGGTGGGGGTGGCTGAGGGTAGGAGTGGAAGGTGGCGACAGGAATAGGATAGGAGCAAGGCAAAACGTCTCCAGCTACAACCCAGTATATAGTAAGCAAACTATTAATACATAATAAAGAGAATAATGTGGTATCGGAAAGTAGTAAGTCTGCGCCTGTTCCTGGTATGGTTAATTATATATTCATATATTACTGACCAAATGTTGTGAGATAATAAATAAGCCAAAATGATACTACACTAGCCCCCCCCCCCCCTCCCCCTCCTCTCCATTTACACTATGGCCATCAGCCATACTCTGTTCCTACAGGTCTTTCCCTTCCCCGCTGAAACGTGATGCCTAGCATGGTGGATTAATTTCCATTTTCCTTCTAATTATTGCAGGAGAGGGTGACACATATATCCTAACAAGTGTTACAGAAAATATGCATATGCATTATCGTGAGTGTGGTGTGAATATGGTTTGTGTGAGGCTCTGTTCTAGTGACAGTGGTTGCACAAAGCAGGAATAAGTAAATATTAGCTCACAACCAGTTTGAGTGAATCATGGTATTAAGTGACAGGTTGACTTATTATATGCTTCTAAACAATAAAGAATCCAGTCTTGCTAGTAGTACAGTTCTTCTAGCTCACCTACCCCACAAGCCCGTCACCCTCCTGATCCGCTCACACCGGCTCCCGATCCCCCACTCCACGTCACGAGCGAATGCTTCGGAGGCGGCTTCAAAATCCCGTGGTTCACAACTCTTGGAGACGAGGATTGACAACGTTGATTGTAGTAGGTGGAAGTGTGGGAAGCTGTACATTTAAAATTATAAATCAGGAGGGCATTTCAAGTAAGATAGAAAATGTATGTCACTCTTTAAGAGAGAAAACTGGTTTCTAGCGGGTAAGTCAAGAGTTTCACACATGTTTTATGGACGAGGAGCATAATATGAATGAGGGTGGGCGTTAATATATTATAGGTGCAACTGTGATTATTACATTATCAATATAAATCCTTCTATCGATATTATTACATGCTTAAATACCTTTGTTGTAGAAGTGTAATAAAAACATAACGTCAACGAGAATTGTACTGTCCCCTTCACTAGTGCGTTTACAGGGGCTCCTCATATAAACATTCCAGAAATTATTATTGTTTAAGAATTTTTTTTAACATTGTTTTACTTTGATTTCATAGTACGTTTACTATTCTGAGTTCCTTATGTCGAATGTAAACAAATACAGAGCTGCCATATTGCGCAAAACAAGACGATCCCCTGTAAACGCATTGATGAAGGGGAATGTACAGGCTCGTTCAAGATTCTACGAACACTACTGGAGACAACTGGCAACTCAAGGCCGTTTGTTTACAATAGTAAGTAGTAAAATATATTACGTAACAACAAAGCCCAACCATTAATTAAGCAACAGGGATTTAAGTAACCAATCACCCATAACCATTTACATTCATTCATAATTTTTACTATGTACTATAGTAAACAAACGGCCTTAAGTTGCCAGGTGCTTCCAGCAGTGTTCGAAGAATCTTGAACGACTGTACATACTCGAGAGCAGATTAGTTCAGGGGAGTGGGAGTTGAGGGCACCAGTTAGGACTGTAGCACGTTCACCTCTCTGAAGTATTGTGCACAAACCCAAGAGTATTTAATGGCTGGGCTAGATGGCTGTACAGGTGAATCATGGTTTCGCTACCAGATCCAAGACCGTACAGACAAATGGAAAGGTGATTCAGCTAATTTTCAAAATTTCTTGTCCAATAAAACTAATAAGAATGATTTATGTTGTTTATAAACTCAACAATTTCTGCCAGGTAAACGCTCCTGTCTGGGTGAGGCTCTGGCGCGCATGGAGTTATTCGTCCTTTCCACTACGGTGTTCCAGAGCCTTACCATCTCTCAACCACCTGGCAAGAAGATTGATCTTCGCCATGACCCAAAAGTTTTCTTCTCCCATAGTGCCAAGATCCAGGATGTCCTGATCACCATCCGGCCAGGATTCTGAAAGATGTAAATATTATACGCACATAGATTTTTTTTTTCTGAAAGTTATAACCGTATTACAACTTCATTATTCCCAGGGCCGGATTCAGGAGCGGGCAAAGTGGGCAGCTGCCCAGGGGCCTCCACATATTACAACATTTTATTTATTTGTTTATTCATTTGGATTTTTCCAACATGTTCATACTTTTGTTATAATTTTATCAAATTCATTAAATTGTTTATTTGTTTTACTATTGGATGCAAAAATTCAATTTTATTTATAGTTAAGTTATTGCTTATTCTGAATCTATCTGACCTTGAACTTAAAGAAGCCTATACAAGCATTCTTGGACAGAACCATTATTTGAGTGCAGGTTTATCTGATTAATAATGCAAAGAATCATCTCTCTGTAATAACTAATAAGATATTCTTTTATGTGAAGTCTCTTGAAAATTTTTGACATGTGCGGTAGTAGCTATATCAGGGCTGATCGACTTGAAACCATATGGATGACTCCAGTCATGTCTCATTTGTGTGTGTGTGTGTGTGTGTGTTGGGAATTTGTACACTATCAATAAATATAAAGTTAATTAAAAATTTCTTAATGTTCAAATTTCCTCAATATAACTGCATATCGCTTCAAAATTCTTCAAAGAAGTGTTCAAATTTCAAAATTTTCCCGGGGGGCTTACAGCGCCCCCCGGAACTCCCAGATGTTTAGGCTTGCTTCACTCCCCACCCCACCCTCTTGGGTAGTTAAAATGAGGGGGGCCTGCACAAAGAGGCTGCCCATGGGCCTCCACAAGTCTAAATCCGGCACTGATTATTCCACTACATATTTTAAGGGGTTCAAATATTATTCTGAACAAACTATATATATATATATATAGTTGCCTCTGAAGATGTCTTGAATAAAGACGAAAGCTAAGGTACTCCGTTGTTTCCATTTTCCCGTGTGATTTTATCAAGATATATATATATATATATATATATATATATATATATATATATATATATATATATATATATATATATATATATATACAGTATATACTGAGCCTTTAACCCTTGATTCCTTCTGGGTTAATGGGGCTGGAACATGTTAAAGTATATAGGGTTTTAGTAGTGAAACCCAATTGTCTGTTCTCTATCTATTGAGAAACTATCTCATGTACAGTTCCAAGTGCATATCACCTTAACTTAATCACTGTAGCTATGAGTGTTAACACGAGGACGCAGACTATATTAAAGAGCTCTTCTTAATACGTTTGGTTGGTGTGAGGTGTTGAGTGACACTCTCGAGGCAGCCGGCTCTTTTAGTTGACCTCATCAATCTTTATGCCTCAAAGAACTTACCCATCGCGTGATGTGACCATGTCACCTCACAGTGGAAAGTTACAAGGGGGTGATATGATTATATAAACCCAATGTACTGCCCTGACATTTATATAAGAAATAAGGGCCTAATACATCGCTTGGTCACCACCTTCCGATCTTCCTTGAAGAATAAACTAATCTCGTAGAATACATCCTATACATAAACTTAACCATGTTACAAACATATGTGTAGACACTAAGCTGGGGACTCTGGAACCATAGATTCATCAACTGCTAGGGTCTTAGACTTAAGTGTCTTATGGGCTAGTATATTATGTACAATGTTCAACGTGGAAGATACTGACTTACTGTATAATAACAAAACACAAACATCACTGCCGGAGTTAACACAATAGTGGGAATGGTTAAAGTTGGTATTGCAAATCCCTGTGCAAATTAAATGACAAATGATCTTCTAAATTAGCAAACTGTGACTTTTTCAGGTAAGAAATAACTTTCAACTTGTCTGAGACAATACTGAGTTCACTGATAGTTAAGTTAAGGACTTAAAAAGGTAATTAAATCTGATGTAAGATTTAAATTCAATGCAAACTGCTGATGAGGAGGCAAGGTTTTCAACGATCTACAAGTTAACTCACAGAAATCCGGAGCCTTATAGTAACCTTTTACAACTAACTGTTTACCACCACCATGGCACTTTAAAATGACATTAGTTTCATCAGGACAGAAAAAAATTTGCACATTATGCAGATGTGCACAAAACACAGTTTTCCTAGTATTTGGCCTATAACTACATTGTGTTAGCGGTGTGCGTACGTTAGATTGTATGACTGCGAATTCACATATCCTTTGTGCTGCAGGAGTAAATGCGAATACATATGCTGGACATACGTGCAAATGTAAGAATGACGACTTACACTGTGATAATACCCTAGGATCATCTAATGCTAGCAAGGTATATTCTTCATCAATTAGCAGAAGTTCTTTTGGTTTATCCAGACTATACAGCGTGTCATTAACATACAAAGGGAAGGGCTCCAAATGCCATACATTAAATTTGTTGCCCTTGCTTAGGTATGTGGATAAGAATAGCATTGTGCGTGAAAGTTGACTCCAACAGAGGGAAATAATATTCTACCTCATGATCTGTGAAAATTGGATTGAAATGATAAGTCTACTTGGCTATTTGTAATGCTTCAAGAAGAGTCTTCACAAGCACAATCTTTGCAGCCACTCGTCCAAGCCCTGCATCCACGATGCTTGAGATTAGTTTATTTTTATTAGTAATTATATCTTGAACAGAACTTTCCGCAGCATTCAACTCCTCAGAAAAATATAGGAGCCACTCCAACGTAGGGACTGAATTCATTAACTTATAAACAACCCTTGATAAATGGTTAGACTCGGAAATAATTGCATTAACTTTTGATTCTAAGGCACTAATTGTATGAAAGGTTTGAGTTATAACACGATTTTCTTTAGAAACGGCTTGATCGACAATGTTCATGCGGTCTCCTAGTTTAGCTATATCCTCGGCAGTCAGTGTGCCAAATAGAGTGCTTTGTATAAGACCAACAAATTAAACAATCCTCGCTTTCTTCGTGTTTGGAAACACACTTTCTTTGCAAGATCATTCTGAGGCGCTGGAATAGTGTTTCCGTCAGCGACGAGAATCTTGTGAAGGGTCCCGAGACGAAGCAGCTAAAGTGCAACAGTTTGTGAAACTATTGCCGAAATGTCTGGAGTCGTGCGGAGATCATCAAGGACAGTCAAAGTTGTTTGCAGTTGAGCGTCGACGGTTTCCATCTGGTGGGGAAGCTTGAGCAATCCGTGCAACCCATATTTTATGTTCACGTCCTCAACAATGAGAAAGCGTCCAAGCGAACCTGGCTTAAGGACATCTGTGGACATATCTGTCAACACAAAGGTGCCACAAAGCAATAGGAGCAGCACAATGATGATCCAAGCCATTCTGTAAAAGTTTTAATGTATTTTGATATTTATTTGCAGAATGAAGTTTCAAACGATACTCATTGGGTACACTCTTCTTGTGTACTGTTTGAAAAGATGTGTCTATGACATCATTAACATTCGTCTGAAAAGATGTGTCTATGACATCATTAACATTCGTCTGAAAAGATATGTCTATGACATCATTAACATTCGTCTGAAAAGATGTGTCTATGACATCACTAACATTATGTGGATGACATAGGGCGGCGAAACAACCTCAGGATTGCCGGTATCCCTGAAGACACCCACGAGAACTGGGAGTCATCCCAACGCAAAATCTCACGCCTGCTGAATGAACATTTTAAACTTCCTGAAGTCAAGTTAGATCGTGCTCAACGCGTCGGAAAACCCAACTCCTACTGTCCAACGACATCATAAAAAAGTTCTCATCCCCTTCTGACCTTGAAAAGTGTTTTGTCAACGCAGTAAACTGAAAGGCATCACTATCTTCGTCACGAAGATCTCTGCCCAGGTACGATTAAGGCCCGTCTACAGTAAATGGACCAGTTTAAAGACGCCAGGAAACAAGGGAAACACGTGACGTTCAGTCATAAAACCCTTGTTGTGAGGGATTGGGCAAGTTTAGTTTTTTTAGTTTAACAAATTTATTGACAAAGTTTGTAGTACAGTTTGCCTATTTATGAGTAATTCAGTCAGGTCTTGACACTGAGGGTGGCATCACTTCTCACTGCCACGCAGGACAGAAGTTCATACACAAAGAAATACATCATATTCATTAACAGCTATAAATGTATAGAGGTCAGATTCATATGAGTAACGTCACTGTTCACTGCCATACAGGACAGAGGTTCGTACACAAAGAGATGCATCATATTCATTGACAGTACATATACATATATGTACACACACACATACATATATACATACATATACATATACATACACATATACATGTACATATATATACACATATGCACACATACATACATGTACATATATATACACATAAGCACACATACATACATACATATACGTCGGTCAGATTCATGTGGGTAATGTCACTCTTCACTGCCATACAGGACAGAGGTTCGTACACAAAGAATGCATCATAATCATTGACACTATATATAGGTCAGATTCATGTGGGTAATGCCACTGTTCACTGCCATGCAGGACAGAGGTTCGTACACAGAGAAGGAAACACATCATATTCATTAGCAGTATATATAGGTCAGTGGATCACATACATTGGAGTCATATTCTAATTGAAGACTAATCAGTGTGGGCTAGCAAATTGGGGATAAACAGCAAGAATGTCCTCAAGCACACCTGATTCAATGAAGTAATTACTTAGTTCAAGATACAATAAGTCACATTCAATAATATAGTGTTCAAGTGTCTGCTTTAAAGTTTATCACAAAGTTTACATGCTGAGTGTTCAGGTATGGGTACAGCGTTACTAACTTGCCAGATGTGTCTGTATCCTAGCCTAATTCTGGCCACGACTACATCACATTGTCTGGTTCTGTCCTTATGCTGGCCATACCGGTACCTCTTGTCACAAGATTTGTCATATTTCCTAATGCTACAACTGTCAGGTCTCTCTGCATTTCTCACTTCTTCTAGATCAGAGTTCAGGAGTCTGACTTGAATGTTTTTAATTACAACATTGGACAAGCCAAGGTCACGGTCAACATTTTCTTTCTTACATGCCTCATTGGCCAGTCTATCAGCACGGTCATGATACCTGATTCCAACATGGGACAGAATCCACACAAATTCGACACGAAAGTTGTTCTCATTGGCAGTTATCACATTCCTTTTAATATCACATACAACTTTAGACATAGAGCCTGATGGGCTGTTCATTGATTTCAAAGCACTTTGAGAGTCACAGAATATCACCCCACCTCCATTTTCTTTGAGGTAGTCTGTGGCTAAGTAGATTCCAGTTAGTTCAGTTTGTGTTGTGCTGGCCCAGTTGTTCAGCCTTTGTTTGTTTGACACCATCATCTCTTTTTCTTTATATATTACAATTGCACAGCCTGTTCTACCTGTGTTTGTCTGCACAGAACCATCAGTAAAAGCATAACATTCACTTGATTTAATACTCTCTATGTGTCTGTTAATAGTTTCTAGTGTGACACATCTCACCACACCGGTGTTTAACATTTGCTTACTACCAACAGGAGTGTAATTAATAGGAACTGATGTGTCCAGCCAAGGAGGAATGACATTAATAGGTTCGTCTGGGGTGATTGGGACATTCAGTTTCAAGAGATCTGCAACACTTTTATGAAGCCACGCCCCAAAGAGAGTCTTTTGTGGAAGGTTGGGGAGATGATCGGGATTACTTAGATAGAACATCAACTCAGTTTGAGCTGTAGTTTGAGAACCATTGTTCTTCAAAACTTTGACGCAAAACATGGTATTAAGTAGAGCTATCCTCTCAGATAGGGAGGGCAGTCCTAGCTCTTTCCTCATGTTTACAATTCTGGTTGATTTGGGGCAACCTAGGATGATGCTCATGGCTTGATTTTGCTATCTCAAGGCTGTTGAGTTGTTTAGGCAGAAAAGTCACAAGATGGAGAGCATGATAGTCAACTACAGAAGGAATGAAGTGAAGATATAAAGTACGAGCATATGTGATGTTAATTCCACAGCCCTTGCCAACAAGGGTTCTGAGGGGTTTAATGCGCTGCATTAGTTTGTCACGAAGGTTACTGACAAAGTTTGCATCATTCACACAAATTCCAAGATATTTATAGAAGCTACATAGTTCCAAGGGCATGCTGTTAATGTTATGGTCAAGAGGCAGAGGGTGAGCAGGACGAGGATTGAGGATCCCCATCCTCTCAACAGATATTATGAGACCACATTCAACAGTTCTCCGAGCAAATACATCCAGCAAGGCTTGGAGCCTGAGTTTGGTTTGTGTCATAATGCAGATATCATCAGCATAGCATATTACGGCCTCGTTTGGCTGAACTGGAATGTCAGCAGTAAGCTTGTGCATCAGTATATTAAAGAGCATAGGACTAAACACTCCTCCCTGAGGCATGCCAAGCTCAAATGATCTCATTCTGGTACTTTTAACTCCCCTAAACAAAACACTGACATACCTGTTGGACAGATAACCCTTTATCCATGTCAGGAGGTTACCTAAGATGCCAAAATTAGCTAGTTGCTCACGTATATTGTCTCTATTAGCTACATCAAAGGCTGATTTAAGGTCTATCAAGGCTGTTTGTGTCCTATCTTTTGAGTGAACAAGATATTCTGCAAAGCATGTCTGTGTGCTACGCCCGGGCATGAACCCGTACAGATTAGGGGCGAGTTTGTCTTTGACTTGAAACATGAGACGGTTTAGAACAACTCTTTCAAGGACTTTACACATACATGATGTCAGTGAAATTGGCCTGAAGTTTGGAGAATTAGCTTTAGGGATTGGAACTATGTTTCCATGAGTCCATGTCTTAGGCAGAATACCCTGTGTGAGGCTCATTTGATACAGGTCAAGCAGTGGATGGTTAGGGATCTCATTCAACAATCTCAGGGTGTTATAGGTTATGCCATCCTCACCAGGGGAGGATGACTCGCCTTTCATTAGTGCTGTTGTTAGTTCGTGGTGCGTTATAGGAAACTGGTTGGTAAGGTCTGGTGAGGAACAGGCTATTTCAATATTGAAACCCCTATTAATGTGTGCGGTGTTAAGACATTGTTGTATGTCAGGAGGCAGGGAAGTGATTTGTAACATACTAGACCAGTGTTTTTCAAACTTTTTTTACTGCGACCCACAGCCAGAACAACAATTTTAATTGCGACCCATTAAACCTAAGTGTAATGATATGAAATGAGTAAATCAAAGACAAACACTGCTCTCCTTGCTGTCGCTTCCTAGACTGTGGAGTGTACATTACAATAACCAAGCCAAAATTATGGTGCATTTATTTTTATTTTCTTATTTATTTTCGGGATCCATTTTATTTTTTTTATTATTTATTTTCGCGACCCATTTTTATTTTGAGACCCAATTTATTTATTTCGCGACCCACTGATGGGTCGGGACCCATAGTTTGAAAGCCCCTGCACTAGACCATTGCATGTCAGCATATTCTGCAGGGCTGTGATGAAGCTGGACTGGGGTGGGTGACTTGGTAATGGCTCTAATTTTGTTCCACACTTCTGCTAGAGTGGTTGTTCTATTAATCCCCTGTAAGAATTGTTCCCAATAGGTGTTTCTCACCTGACCTTTGAGTTCACGAAATTCTCTGTTAGCTTTGAGGAATGCCAAGAGGTTATCACTAGTTTTATTTTGCTTATAAGAGTTGGCAAGCTGTTTTACATTCTCTCCTTCTTTGGTGAGGATGAGGTCATGTGTCCACAGAGGTGGCTTAGTGCTGCCCCCCCTTCCTCCTTCACTTAACCCAGGTGGTATAATAAGTGGTAATGACATTTACAAGTTCACAGCAAAATTCATCCACTGACCCAGGTGTATATCCAGCATACCATCTGTGGATGTAGGCCTTGAAGTGCAGTTTAAGATTATCTGGGATGTTAATTCTGAGCTTAGGATGGGGTTCACACTTGACATCAGCAACAGTGTACTCAGTAAGTATTGCATAATGATCACTGACTAGATGGTCTGAGATGACCTTAGCCTTGACATTACTGTCTACTAGGTTATACCCAATCACATAATCAAGTCTGCCCCCCATCAGATGTGTCACTTTGTCTGTGTCGTATACAGTGATATTAGAGTTACACTGGACATTAGGGTGTGTCAATTTTGTCAACATGTTAAAAATCAAATTTGGTAGTCAAAATATTGTGCCTCTTTATGTCTAAGCTTGAGATTAGCAAACAAAAATGAATTGAAATAACCCTCACCTACAGTACATCAATTATACCTTAAAGTTTCAAATATCAGTATTTCAACAAATTAATGAGACTTGATTAGAATTATTCACTTGATATTAACTAATCTCATGTAAGCATATGGATTATGGAGTATTTTATGGTTCTATTGCTTGTGTACAATATGCATGTCAGAACATGAACATGAACAGGCTCTCCGTGTGGGACAGTTTAATTCTTGTTTTGACTTGTACCAAGCGTGAGGATAAGGCGCCCGGCTCACTCTCCTTCTAGATATCATAGACGGTGGTTTGCTCTCATTGCACTTGCACCTACTCTACCAGACGAATTCTACATTTTAATTATTGTAAGTAGGGCATATTGATTGTCGCAGTTACTTATATCATTGTATAAAACATTATGTTCTAAGAAATTATTATGTTATTTCTGTTACAGCATTTTTGATAAACAAATTGATATTTTTTGAAACAACAATTGAATTATGAAACATTGAAATATTTTTCTATTTGTCAGATAGTGTGAAGATGTCAAAATTGAAGACAAGAAGTCAGTTGTCAACCCACTTGAGCCTGCTAGTTGGTAAAGGGAAGGAGCTTCCTGTATCAGAACTTCCAACAGTGAGAGACATGCTAAGATTAGGGTTACTCCTTCGAGAAAAAAATGCAAAGGACAGAAGGAACTATACAGATAAAGAACTCATAAATGACATGATAGTCCCTCTTCTGCATCAATGGACAAAAGCTAATGCACTATTCAAACCACCTGTGATTAATCAGTGTCGAACTATTGAGCTAAAACTAACGAAATTATGGCACAAAGCAGTTGAAACATCACTTGGTAAAGGAAACTTGGCCAGGAAAAATGAATTTCTGCACACACTTGATACTCTGTTTGACATTTTGACCTGCAAGTGCTCCATACAATTATGTTCTGAATCCAACTGTTCTCACTCATGTAAGAGAGAAAATAATTCCCACATTGATTGTGGTTGTCCTCGTGAAAAGAAGATCCCTGTTTTAGAGCTTGAATTTATAAAGGCACAGAGGACAAAGGCAGAAGGCCAAGGAAGTATGCAAATGGGTTCAATAGATTATTCAGAAACAAAGAAGCAGATTGCTAATGCCAAGAAGAGAGAACAAATCCGAGAGAGGGAACAAAAGAAGAAATGAAGAGTGAAGAAGCCATCCAAAGAGAGGAAGAGCTGTGTCAAGATGTTTATCACTTCTTTGATAGTTCTTCTGATGAACAGGAAGCAACATCAGATGATAGTTCCAAAGAGCCATCTGAACCTTTACCAAAGAAAATGAAATACAACACAAGAAATATTTCAAACATTGCTTTAGCTAGTATTCGCCACCATGCTGGACTTCGTGAGGCTGCAGAAATTGCAACTGCCGCTTGGATAGATGCAGGCCTCATCAGCCGAGAGGATGTATAGATCATAATAAAATTAGAAGAGCACAAGAAAAAATAATGAAGGAAATATCTGATCAGCATGAAAAAGATTTAAGCGAGGGAGGGCTCTCCTGTCTTTTGTTTGATGGAAGAATAGATGACACAAAAGTTTTGCTAGAAGTAAAGGGAGTGAACAGAAAGTTTCCAGGTCTCATCAAAGAAGAACACTACTCTGTCTGTTCTGAGCCTGGTGGTCGGTTTTTGTTTCACTTTGCTCCCAAAACTGAAGTAGAAGGGAAGAAACATGCAGAGGTCATTGCTGATCATATTTTATGTTGGGTTCAGGAGAGAGGACTTGGCAGTTCACTGCAGGCTGTTGGTGGAGATTCAACTGCAGTGAACACCGGATGGCAGGGGGGTGTAATGACGCATTTAGAGAAAAAACTAGGAAGAAGACTTGTTTGGATTGTATGTGATTTGCATACAGGCGAGCTACCTCTTCGTCATCTCATCCAGGAACTTGATGGTCCTACAAAGAGCAACAACAAGTGGTCAGGTCCCCTTGGCATCATGCTGGATGAAGCAACACAACTAGAAATAAATACAACCTTTTCAAAGGTCGAAGTTGGCCCTCCCCTTCCGGCGTTGTCTGAAGGAGTCATCAAAGATCTCAGCACAGATCAATCCTATGCTTATCGTATTTCCCAAGCAATAATATCAGGAGAAGTGCCTCAGTCATTGGCTCTCTTGGAGATTGGACCTGTCAGTCACAGCCGTTGGTTAACTACAGCTCTTCGTTTCTGCAGGATTTGGATTTCCAAACACGAATTGAAGGGCAAAGTGCTGAAGAATTTGAGGTTAATTGTTGAATTTATTATTGGAGTTTATCTTCCCCAGTGGTTTAGTGTGAAACTTAATCCTATGTGGGTGGATGGGCCCAATCACCTTTTGTTTCAATTGCAGCTAGTAAGAACACAGAGGAAGGTAGTGAGGGACATCGTGTTACCTGTGGCAAGAAGGTCCGCTTGGTATGCTCGATCAGAAGCAGTTTTGCAAGCAATGCTTTGCAGTCAATGTACCAATCTCCGAACCGAGGTTGTAGAAGTCATTCTAAAGATTAGAGGAACGCTAATAGATGACGACCAGTTGGGAGACTGTTCGTTTCATTCAAGAAAAGTTCCCCCAATAAACGTCAATGCCACCAAATTGTCAGAATTGGTTGACTTGAGTTTGGAAGTCTTAGAGCCACCATTGACAACAAGTCTAACTAGCCAAGAATTGAGAAAACTTAAAGAGACTCCAATGCAGGTGCCGAAGTGGCCTTCCCACACTCAAAGTGTGGAGAGATGTGTGAAAATGGTCACAGAAGCAGCGGGCCATGTTTACAGCCACGAGAGGCGAGAAGGTTGCATCAAAGCACAAATAGCAAGCAGACTACTGATGACAAGAAACCAAAGCAAAGAGAGTATGAAGGCATTGGTTACTTTCAAATAGACTAGGGATAATAAAATATAATAATTTGAAACTTGAAACAGTAACATGTGTGCAAACGCTGGTTATGTTATAAATTCACAAATATGTACATTTAAAAATCCATTTGATGTAGGTAGGACTTATTATAAAAAAAAATTTATGCCAGAATATTGTTTTGCATGCTTAAAGACTACAATAAATTGCTACCAAATTACTCGATTTTCAATTTAGCCAGTTCACCCCCTAAATTGACACACCCTACTGGACATCACCGAGGACAGTGTGACGAGAGTTAAAGTCACCCATATACAGCAAAGCATTGTTACCTGATGGCTTTGGTAACACGTCCGCTCGTAGTTCATTACACCGAACATAGATGTTATACAACGAAAATTGACTGTTTGCTGTCTTTACTGTAAATTGTTGATTGTGAATACTTTCTGTATGTATATTCTGTATGCTGTATTTATATTATGCTATGTATATTATGTATGTGCTCCATTTGTGTATTATTTATTTAGCCTAGCTAGTAGCGTGTGGCAATGTATTTATCAATGTCCCACATGCTTAATTAATGTGCCTGGTGACATATGGAAGCTGCTAATGTATCACTTACCATACGTCGTCTATAGAGCAGTTGACCAGCGGAAAGGTTGAAGAGCGCTACTCTCCTTGTGTACATATCTCTTATCCAGTAAATCGAACCAACAAAACTATACAGGTGTTTGTGTTCGCTCCTGTATATTGAACTTATTACCCAGAACACGAACATGGCGCAGTGAACCGGTTTTACTGGATAATTACGAGTGAAAGTGCAAACTTTGTGGGGAAGCCGGCTTATGGACTCCTTCCCTGTGTCAACCAACTGCTGCCCGCCACCCCTCCTCGAAGAATTTAGCAACTTTGTGCAGTGTCAGTGACAGTGATTTTCTGTGAAGTGTTTAGTGCATTGTGTGTTTCGTGCCATTCATGTGTGACCTTGTTCTAAAGGATTCCCAAGGTACACGGCATGTTCTGGGCATTTGTAAGGAGTAACGTTTTTCACATCCTCCTCTCATCATTCCTTGAGGGTAACTGACGCTCCTCGTGGTCTCCACCCCCCTCACAGCTCGAGAAGACTGCTCCCACCCAGACGCCCGCGCACACACATACATGTACTAACACTCACTGACCGCGGCGGCTCCCTTATATATATTTTACATATATAACCTACTTATCTGTGTATTTAATTAATTTTTTGTCTGAGATCTTGTTGATACGACGGGCTGACCGGTCAACACTGATTTAGACACAGTACACAGATGAAGTAGTTATGTCTCGTGCCTTACGTAGCCGTGGAGCCAGTGCCCGGATGAGTCAGTCGGATGATAGCTCCGCAGAGATGGATGACCAGGCTGACCATGACGCTCCAGCTCCCACAACATCGCGCAGCCCTTCACCTCGATATTCAGCGTTGTCTCTAGAGATAATTGCTCTAATGAAGTTTATGAGAGATGAAAGGCGCGAGGATGAAGCTAGCAGACGTGTGGCTGATGAACACAGAAGGCAAGCAGAGGCAGAACGAGACCACCAACGGAGAGTGGAAGACAGTGCACGGTTTGAAGCTTTGATATCTCGCCTCACTGTTAACCAAGCCCCTGGCTCTAACACTACCTCGGTACTGAATGGTTCAGATACCTCATCAATGCTCTCTTCACGCCCACCAGCCCCACCTAAAGCAGCTGCTCAAACACCGCCCATCTTGAAGCCTGATGTGAATTTCCAGACTTTTCGTGAATGGCGGCGACGGTGGACTGATTATGCTACAATGGTGGATCTCCAGAGTTTGTCACAGCCTAAACAACTCATCCAACTGCTATGTGCCTGTCCTTGGAAATTCAGCGTGTCTTAGAACATACGCTGCAGGTACATCCGACCTCTTCGCTGTCTGTAGAGGAGGTACTGGACATTCTACAACGGCACATCAAAGGACAGCAGAATGAAGCTCTGTGCAGGAGGGAATTGTTTAGCTGCAGACAGATGGAGGGTGAGACTTTTGACGCCTTTTATGTACGTCTTAAGAGAGCCTCGGAAGAGGTAGATATATGTCTAGGCCACCACCAGCAGTGCGAGGAGACCCAGTTGAAGCAGGTGATCCTTGGGTGTTAAGGACGAGGAACTTGTCCAACGCCTCACCTCCCTCGACTCTTCCTCTTCTCTCAAGGATGTGTTGACGATATGTCGCTCCTATGAGGCTGCCAGGTGTGCCACCTCTGCCATCCGAGCTCCCCCTACAGCTGTACGCGCTGTGTCCCGGTACAAGAAGGACAAGAAGTCTGCTCCTACGCCTTCGCCCACCACGTCCACGCCCGGTTCATTTTGTAACAACTGTGGTAAGCAGCACGGAGCACAGGTGTGTCCAGCTGCTGAGTCTACATGCAACAGTTGTGACCGTAAGGGCCACTGGTCACTCACAGTACGGTGCCCAGCCAAACGCGTCCAGTGCAATGTGTGCGGTCGCCTGGGCCACTATGACAAGTGTTGCCTGTATGATATATATGGACACAAAGTAGTACCTTCAGCTGTATATTATTATATTACTCTTATATTACTCTTATTAATTATGTATAGTAAAGTATTACAGAACATGTATTAATTCTATGTAATATTCCATTTATTGTGCACCATGTTATGTATATAAATTATCACATTTATACTTTATGTATTCAGCTTGTGAATGCTGGCATCTGTACAGGCCAGCGCGTAGTAATACATGGATAGATAGAAGAGAATACGGAGTCCTCGTGGCGTGACCACAGGCTTCTGCGTCCTACTGTTTGTATATATCTCCCGTGCGAGAATAGAACCTACTTTTAAGACAACAAGTGTTTGTGTATACCCTCAGTAGTATAGAACATTCTTTGGGTATCTTCCGGCGATACGCTAGATTGCCCTTCCAACAAACCCAAGGGACAGCGTCGGCGGAAGCTTCAGCTCCCTTCCACCTGAGAGGGCCGCTCACAGTCTTCCAATCAGAAGCATGACAACCCTGGACAACGCTCGAGCCATATTAGGAATGTGTGCTCCCCCCCGCGTCCCAGGACCAAAGTCCCCCAGTACATCAGTGTCATTGTGATCTACCGCAGTGTGTCATCCCGTCTTCAGATGTTGCCCGACATCGGCGCTGATGCTACAGTCATCGGTCCCCAGCATTTGCAATGCTTGGGGCTCTCTCCAAGTGACCTAGGACCGCCCCCCAAGGATCTCCGCTTTATGGCAGATGGTTCACAGATGACCCCGGCCCTGGGTTCACTCCAAGCACAAGTCACCTTTGGCAACAGGTCGTGTCAAGCCTGGATTGATGTGCATAACGGTGTCCCGACTCCTTTGCTGTCCTACAGACATTGGCAAGAGTTGGCCATCATCTCCCAGGATTTCCCCAAACCTATTCTTGAGGTAAAACACGCCAACAGGGTGCAAAAAGGGAGCAGCAACGACCCTGCTGCCGCCCTACCCCTGCCTCTTGCCAGTGACACCTCTCCTTCGGATGCTCGGAAGTACTTCCTGAAGGAATTCAGCGACGTTCTGGTGACCAAGTCCGCTCTGGAATCCAAGCCTCTCAAGAAGATGGCAGGTCCCCCCATGAGGATCCACCTGAGGGATGACGCGAAGCCCTTCGCTATTTACACCCTCGACTGGTTCCCCTGGCCTTCCGCGAGGCGGTCAAAAACGAGCTGGACTCCATGGTCGCCCAAGAAATTATTGCACCAACGGGCGATGACCCGTCTCCATAGTGTCACCCTATGGTTGTCGTCGCTAAACCTAAAGGTGGTGTTCGGATCACCACTGACCTCTCCAAGCTCAACAGCCAGGTGTCTCGTCCTGCGCACCCTTCTCCCACGCCCTTTGCAGCTATACGCAGTGTGAACCCGAAGGCGTGCTTCTTCACGACGATGGACGCCTTGTGTGGATACTGGCAAATAGAGCTTGCCGAAGAAGACCGACCACTCACAACTTTCATCACCCCGCATGGACGTTACAGTTATTGCTGTGGCCCCATGGGATTCGCCGCTACAGGAGACGCTTTCTGTCTTCGAGGTGATATGGCTCTACAAGGTCTGGCAAACTGCGTGAAAGTGGTCGACGACATACTCGTGTACGACGAGGATTATATGGATCACCTCTGCCGTATCTACGAGGTACTCAACAGGTGCCGGAAACACGGCATCACCCTAAATGCCGAGAAGTTTGTTCTGGCCAGCTCTTCAGTGGACTTTTGTGGGTACACCCTCTCAGGGAATGGTATCGCAGCTGACACAGAAAAGGTCCGCGCCATCACAGATTTTCCCACCCCTGCTAACCTCACCGACTTGAGGTCCTTCATCGGTCTCGTCAACCAGTTAGCAGAGTTTTCGTCGGACATCTCCGCAGCTGCTCAACCACTTCGCCCCCTGATGAGCCCCAAGAGGACATTCCTGTGGACCCCCGACCACGACAAGGCCTTCCAGCAAGTGAAACAGGCCCTGTCTAGTCCACCTGTCCTCGGCACGTTTGACCCAGCCTTGCCGACGGTTCTGCAGACAGATGCCTCACGCTTGTACGGCGTGGGATACGCCCTACTGCAGGATCATGGTGGAGGGCAGGTCCGGCTCGTCCAGTGTGGCTCGCGTTTCCTCTCTGACACTGAGACGCGCTACGCCACTATTGAGTTGGAGCTGTTGGCTGTGGTTTGGGCGATGTCCAAGTGCAGGTTTTACCTCATAGGCCTGCAACACTTTCACCTAGTGACCGACCATCGCCCGCTTGTCCCGATCCTCAACCACTACACGCTGGACGCCGTTGAGAACCCTCGCCTCCAGCGTCTGAAAGAGAAGCTCTCGGCGTACATCTTCACAGCAGTGTGGCGTGCTGGTAAGGAGCTCTGCATCCCTGATGCCTTATCCCGCTCTCCTGTCAGCCGCCCTACTCCAGAAGACCATGTGCTCGACGCCGACCTCGCTCTTTCCGTCAGGACTGTGGTCACTCTCCATGCCGTCCAATCCCTTCGTTTGGACCTGTCACCAGATGACGACAAGGCAATGGAGGACCTTCGAACAGCGGCCCGAGATGACCCTTCCTACGTCCGACTTGTCGATTATGTGAGGAATGGATTTCCTAGCAACCACTACGATCTTCACAACACCCTGCTCCCGTATTGGAAACTCCGCAATGAACTCTACTGCGACGGAGACCTTGTTCTGTATGGAGCACGTGTATTTGTCCCTGCTGCATCACGTCCCCACGTCTTGGCTCGCCTTCACGACAGTCACCGTGGAGCTGAAGCCACCAAACGACGTGCACAACAGACTGTGTTCTGGCCCGGCATCAACTCCGACATCTCCAATGTTGTCCGTGCGTGTGAGCCCTGCCAAGTATTACAACCCAGCCAGCAGCAGGAACCCTTCATGAGTGACGACAACCCCACCCGCCCCTTTGAGTCTGTGTCAGCCGACTTTTTCTCTGTGTCAGGAAAGTCCTTCCTTGTTATCATCGACCGTCTCTCTGGTTGGCCGGTTGTCATCAAGTGCGGTAATGACACGACGTCTGCCGCCACCATCAGAAAGTTCCGCCACTACTTCCGTGACGTGGGCGTTCCTGTGCGCCTGCGAACCGACGGAGGGCCTCAGTTCACAAGCCGGGACTTTGCTGTGTTCCTCGACCGATGGGGAGTGAGGCATGTGTTGTCATCGCCCCATTACCCACAGTCCAACGGCCACGCTGAGGCTGCTGTCAAATCCCTGAAGCACCTCATCCTTAAGGTGGCCCCTTCTGGGAACATTGACTGCGAGGCCTTCGACCGGGGTATTCTTAAACTCCGCAACACACCTAACTACACCCGACGCTCCCCTGCCCAGGTTTTGTATGGACGCCCCCTTCGTTCTTGTGTCCCTGCTCACCCTCAATCCTTCTCCAAGGAGTGGCAGGCCAAGACAGAGGATTGTGATCGCCGAGCCGCCGAACGTGTTCAGGACGTCGTCGCCCGCTACAACGACCACGCCCGTTCTCTCCCCAGGTTGAGTGTCGGCACCCAAGTCCGTGTTCAGGACCCGACCTCCCTACGTTGGGACAAAGTAGGAGTAGTCATGGGTCTCGGTAGGTCACGGGACTACCAGGTGTGGTTACCCAGTGGTCGTGTGTGGTGGAGGAACCGCCGTTTTCTCCGCCCCGTAACAATGCCTTCTGCTGACCCCGCCACCAGTGTTGAGTCCCATACCCTTCCCAGTGATCTAGTCCCTCGACGCTCAGAACGGATCCAAAAGAAAAGGTCCGCTCAAGACTTTGCTATGAGCGTATAGGGGGGGAGGGAGGTGTATGTATATTCTGTATGCTGTATTTATATTATGCTATGTATATTATGTATGTGCTCCATTTGTGTATTATTTATTTAGCCTAGCTAGTAGCGAGTGGCAATGTATTTATCAATGTCCCACATGCTTAATTAATGTGCCTGGTGACATATGGAAGCTGCTAATGTATCACTTACCATACGTCGTCTTTAGAGCAGTTGACCAGCGGACAGGTTGAAGAGCGCTACTCTCCTTGTGTACATATCTCTTATCCAGTAAATCGAACCTACAAAACTATACAGGTGTTTGTGTTCGCTCCTGTATATTGAACTTATTACCCAGAACACGAACACTTTCATCATTGTGAGTTTTAATCTATTTACAGACCAGACCATTCTTTACATAAGTGAGCAGGCCACTTCCTGCTCCACTATTATATGCTGTAAACCCAGCTATCCTGGGTGCAACTTTCTTCTGGGTGCTGGATGTGTAAGGTTCTTGTAAACCAATTACATCAATGTCAAAATTTTAATAAACCATTGTAGATCATTAATTCTGCGATTAACACTCCGGATGTTCCATGAAATGAACCTAAGCGTTCGTGTTACGTTTCCCACCTTGAATTTAGCGTAGAGAGTCGCACGCTGGCTTCATAGATCAACCTGACCAATAAGCTGACATTCCAAGTTCTGTACCTCTGGATTTCCTGACAATGTTCTTCACAGCCCTTATTCCAGTAGGATTTTTTTACGCGGGTTCCTTCATCAGTCCCGCAAGTTCCTCCCCCGTAAACAATGGAAAACGTACAGGGTCATGGACAGTCTGCAGACCTGGGACTATTATAGAGACCACGCTGGCAGTCTGGGGCTCATTCTCCCCATCCATGCTTCCGTCACTATCGGTCTCGCTCTGGCTACTCACCCTCAAGTTGGCATCATTATGAGAGGAGGCACCAGCTCCTTCAGAAGCTCCACTAACACGATCACTGTCATTGTTCACTGGTCCACTTACTTGGCAGGCTTTAAACTGACCTGCATTGGCTAACGAAGGAGAGTCACTGTGCCTGTTGACTTCAGGTGGTGGAGGCGATCCGGCCGCATTTGCATCACTGAGTGGGACTGCTATTGTGGATGGAGGTGACCTGCCATGACAGGTCGCCTCCATCCTCCCTGCACCTGAAACACTGCCCCCTGGGTGGGAAGGTGTTGCTGTTTGATTTCAGGTGCTGGAGGCGACCCCGCAGTGTTGCTGTTGGCATCACTGAGTGGGACCGCTTTTGTGGGTGGAGGCGGCCTCCCAGGACAACCTGAGTGCCAGTCCGTCACACCCTCCTCCCTGCACCTGAAACAATGCCTCCTGGGTGGGGAGGTGTAGCTGTTGATTTCAGGCATTGGAGGCGACCCGGTAGTGTTGGCGTTGGCGTCACTGAGTGTGACCGCTATTGTGGGTGGAGGCGGGCTCCCAAGGCAACCTGGATGCCAGGCCATCACACCCTTCTTCCTGCATCTGGCACACTGCCACTCAAGTGGGGAGTCCTGCTCTCTCCCCTCCTGAGAGGCACCTTCCTTGTTGGGGCAGCTGCTTGTGCTATGCATTCCTGCGCAGAAGCCGGAGGTGGCTGGCTTGAGACAGTATTTCGCCACATGATGGCACGTGGACACCAGCCCACTCACCCATCAAGCTGTACCACTCCCCTCAAGCCCCTCGAGAACCCCCTCCCCACTGAGGGAGAACCAGCAACTGTCGCTATCACCTGAGGAGTTCCCCCCCCCCTGCCGGCCAACTCGATTACTACACGTCTACCCTCTGTGGTGGAAACCAGCAGCCCTCAAAACCAAGTGACAGGAGCACCTCCCACTCCATCTGGGAATCACCCTCAGCAGTACCGGTCATCCTAATTCTGTTGGTTGTAGCACTTGTGAGTACGTTACCCCCCACTATTATAATGTTCTTAGATCTTCCTTTTTCACCCATCAGTGACCCTGAGTTTTTACTGTTCCTTAATCAGTATCAATGTTCCCACAATGATGATGCTAGTGTCATTCCCATGGTGTCGACACAATACTCCTTCATATCGATCCTGATGCCTTTCTACAAAACTCACTGGGTTACACCAACCCAAACTGTAACTATTACTTTCTTGACTCCCCCGAGTTTAGTTCTAGTCTCCTACTACCTCATTCCTTCGCCTTGATTAGCCATAACATCAGCAGTATTCCCCTTCATCTAGATACCTTTTTAGATCAGTGTTTATCTTCTATTGCCCACAATTTTGATGTACTTGGATTCTGTGAGACCAAACTCACTAACGATATTGACCATTTGTATAACATTCCTAATTATAATAGACATTGCGTCAACACTTCACGACACAGTGGTGGTGTCGCCCTATATATTGATATCAAATATAACACTTCTGTAAGAGATGATTTAAAGATTCAGGAGGAGTACATGGAGAGTGTTTTCATTGAATTACGTAACGACACACGAAATATCCTAGTAGGAGTAATCTACAGAAGACCCCACACTAATGTAAGGAATTTTCTTGATAAATTTTCGGAGCTTATCTCTATCATAAGTTCAGAGAGGCAACATTGCTACATTACAGGAGATTTCAACCTCGATCTATTAAAATCGGAAACTGACACCTCAGTATTAGACTTTCTTGCTACCTGTCATTCTAAACTCTTCTTCAACACTATAACTAAACCCACTAGAGTAACTGCACCTCTGCCACTGTGATAGATCATATCTGGATTAACAACACTCCTAACAATCTTGCAAGTGGAATTATTTATAACAATATCTCAGATCACTTCCCAGTTTTTGCCATGTATAAAACAGCCACAAGACCTGAAAGGCCTAGTAGAGTTCCAATCCAATACAGAGACTACTGCACAGACAACATGCTCCTGTTTGAAAACAACCTAATGAATGCTAACTGGGGTCGTGTTCTATGCCTCCGACAGTCCGACAACCCTCACGTGAACAGCTGCATTTTTTCTTGTATCCTCAATGCTTGCTTTAATAAATGCTTCCCGCTCAAGACTAAGTCAGTGAAAACTGTATCCATTTCCAAACCCTATATCACAAGCGAAATTAAGATAATGATAAAAGAAAAACACAAACTCAAAAGGAAATTTGCAAAAATAACCATGACTTTTGAAATTGAAATTGACTTTCGGTGATGCTTACCGAAGTATCAGAAATAGAGTAACTCAAGCAGTTAGAAAAGCCAGACGCAACTATTATACAAATAAGCTCCAGTCAGCATCAAGGGACAGTAAAAAAACCTGGAATGTCATAATAAATTCTATTCAGAACAGGAACACCCAGCCTTCGGCCCCCCACTCAGCTTGTATGATAAATGATTCAGTTGTCACTGAACCCTCCCCCATTGCCAACCACTTCAATGAATATTTTATTAATGTTGTCAAAAATCTAGCAGAGTGCATCCCTGATCACCATGAGGAATTTAGAGCCTACCTGCAAAACAGACAGCAAAATGAGCTGTTCTTATCCCCTGTCACAGCAGATGAATTACTGGCCATCATAAAAATGTCCAAAGATGCAGCAGCAGGCGAAGACAATATACCAATGAGCATCATTAAGAAAGTATTCCACTTATTCTCCTACACATTTGAAACTCCTCCTTCACTGGTGGTGTCTTTCTTGATAAACTGAAAATTGCTAAAGTTCACCCAGCATATATAAAATCTGGGACAAAGGTCCCTTCAAGAATTACCGCCCCATATCAGTCCTCCCAGCCTTGAGTAAGATACTGGAAAAGCTAGCATGTAATAGACTAAATTCATTCTGCAATGCCAATAACAACTTTACAGACTCCAAGTTTGGATTTAGAGCTAAAAGGTCGACTGAGAGTGCTCTGCTATCCTTTACTAATGACATCTTAAGTTCCTTTGATGGTTGTCAGTTCACAGTCGGTATATTCTTGGACCTCTCTAAAGCCTTCGATACTATCGACCATACCATCCTCCTTTCAAAACTTGAACATTACGGCATTAGAGGCCTGTCCCACAATTGGTTTACCTCATATCTGGCCAAAAGGATGCAGTATGTCTGCTATAATAATCACCAATCTGACTCCTCGCCAATCTTGTATGCCATAATGTATGGAGTCCCCCAAGGTTCCATTCTCGGTCCAGTACTGTTTTTGTTGTACATAAATGACATAGTCCACGCCAGCTCACTCATAAAATACAACTTATTTGCAGATGATAGTAATCTCTATGCCAGCAACTCAGACCTCCAGTGCTTGATGAGAACTATGAACACTGAATTAACTAAAGTCAGGAGCTGGGTAATACGTAATAAACTGACCTTAAACCTTGAGAAAACCCACTACACGATCTTTCACAGAAGGAAAAACTTACCCCCAGACTTGGCTCCCCTGTACCTTGGTAATACAGCCCTCAAACGCGAATAAAATATTAAATTCCTCGGAGTTATTGTTGATGAGAAACTTAACTGGAGAAACCACATACAAGCCATTAACAGTAAAGTCAATAAACACTGCCGTATCATGTATCACTCTCGTCAGACACTCTCACAGCAATGAAAGAAATCTATCATGATCTTGTCTACCAATACCTGATACACTGTCACACACTATGGGAGGCCTCTGGCTCTTCAAAAACACTATCTCTGGTTACTGCACAAAAGAGAGTTGTACGGACAATGACCTACTTGAAAAAATATATCACACAAACGCTCCTCTCAGTCCCAGACCTCCATAAAATATCACTGTGTGAAGGTGTGGAACAACTTAGCCCCATCCAACGGAGCAAAGACTATGCTCCCTTCCTTTAAATCATCTCTAAAAAAATATCTATTGTGTTAGTATTAATATTTCTTGTAACTCCTACTATATTTACAGTAACTGTTTTTTTTGCACCATCAAAATCGTTTTATCGGAAATTATAGTGTAAATTGATAAGTAATTACCATTGCAATAAACATAATTGCCAACTAGTCATAATCCTGACAGCTCTGTCCTCTTGTTCAACCTTATTACTGTACAACCCATGTTGTACTGATCCCCTATTCTACTCATGTTTTTCAATTCCACTGTAATTTATGTATATAAAAAAATAAAAATAAATAAATAAATATTGAAGTGATAACCGTGGTAACATTATGAGATGTTCTTATTTGGCGCCATGCTATTGTACTAGTCCAGATGATGCTAAATGTTGCATAATACTACCTTGAGGTAAATGTATAGTATATATCAGGTGCTTAAAAGAGAGCTCAGGTTCTCAACTGGTTTAGCCATGTTAATATTGTTATTATTATCCACTCTGTATCTGTTTTTCTGGCTAAATAAACTGTTTCAATTCAATTCAACTCAAATCAATTCAATTCAAACATTCGTTGAAAGAGCTGTGTCTATGACATCATTACCATCCTTAGGTATAAAATCCTTATGGCCCTTTTTAACACGATCCGCATGTGCTACATCTGCGGTCTGTGCATTAGGCTTCCAAATTTTAAACTTGTTGCCAACTTCTTTGGACCAGAAAAGTTGGCTGAAAGCTTAGAGTTCCTCTCAGGTTCTCTCACCATAACAGCATCGCCTATTTCTAACAAAACAGGCTTAGCCTGTTTATGTTGCTTAAATATCATACCAGCGCGTGATGCTGCTAAATGTTTTCTTACTTGGCCATGAATATCTGTAAAAACGCTGATCGTTTTTGAAGAGAAACCATCCATATTATAAAGAGGGTATGGCTTGTTAGTAAGTACGTCATAAGGCAGACGTCTGTTAATGCCAGGAACAATATAGTAAGGTGATTTGCCGGTAGAGCTCTTAATCGACACATTAATAGACGCTACAACTTGTGGTAACCAATCCTCCCATGTGTATTGCATATCACATGCGCCAGTGTTGTGTTCATTACCACCATCATCCTGGGAGTGTTGTGTTCATTATAACCACCAACCTGGCCAGTGTTGTGTTCATTAACGCCACCAACCTGGCCCGTGTTGTGTTCATTATCACCACCAACCTGGCCCGTGTTGTGTTCATTAATGCCACCAACCTGGTCAGTGTTGTGTTCATTACCACCACCAACCTGGCCCGTGTTGTGTTCATTAACACCACAAACCTGGCCAGGAAAGGGGTCATTACCACCAATATCCTGGCCAGTGTAGTATTCATTAACACAACCAACCTGGCCAGTGTTGTGTTCATTACCACCACCATCATTATGGTCAGTGTTGTGTTCATTATCCACCATCCTGAACAGTGTAGCGTTCATTACCACCATAAACCTGGACATTGTTGTGTTCATTACCACCACCACCATCATTATGGTCAGTGTTGTGTTCATTATCACCACAGTCCTGGACAGTGTTGCGTTCATTACCACCACCATCCTGGCCAGTATAGTGCTCATTACCACCACCATCCTGGTCAGTGTTGTGTTCATTACCACCACCATCATGGAAGTGTTGTGTTCATTATCACCACCAATCTGGCCAGTGTTCTCTTCATTAACACCACCAACCTGGCCAGTGTTGATCTTCATTAACACCACCATCCCGGCCAGTGTAGTGTTCATTACCACCACCAACCTGGCCAGTGTAGTGTTCATTAACACCACCATCCTGGCCAGTGTTGTGTTTATTACCATCAATATCCTGGCATTTATTGTGTACATTACCACAAATATCCTGGCCAGTATTGTGTTCATAACCACAGCCATCCTGGCTAGTGTGGTGTTCATTACCACCACCATCCTGGCCAGTGTAGTGTTCATTACCACCAACATCCTGGCCAGTGTTGTGTTCATTACCTCCACCATCCTGGCCAGTGTTGTGTTCATTAACACCACCATCCTGGCCAGTGTTGTGTTCATTAACACCACCAACCTCACCAGTGTTGTCTTCATTACCACCACCATCCTGGGGAGTGCTATGTTCATTACCACCACCACCTTGGCCAGTAATGTTGATCATTAACACCACCAACCTGGCCAGTTCATAACCACTACAAACCTTGCCAGTGTAGTGTTCATTACCACCACCATCCAGGGAGTGTGGTGTTCATTACCACCACCAACCTGGTCAGTGTTGTGTTCATTACCACCACCAACTTGGCCCGTGTTGTGTTCATTAACACCACAAACCTGGCCAGGAAAGGGGTCATTACCAGCAATATCCTGGCCAGTGTAGTATTCATTAACACCACAAACCTGGCCAGTGTTGTGTTCATTACCACCACCATCATTATGGTCAGTGTTGTGTTCATTATCCACCATAAACCTGGACATTGTTGTGTTCATTACCACCACCATACTGGCTAGTGTTGTGTTTATTACCAACAATATCCTGGCCAATGTTGTGTTCATTAACACATCCTACCTGGCAAGTGTTGTGTTCATTACCACCACCATCCTGGCCAGTGTTGTGTTCATTAACACCACCAACCTGGCCAGTGTTGTGTTCATTACCACCACCATCATTTGCAATGTTATGTTCATTACCACCACCGCCCTGGCCAGTGCTGTGATCATTAACACCACAAACCTGGCCAGTGTTGTGTTCATAACCACCACGAACCAGGCCAGTGTTATGTTCATTACCACCACCATCCTGGCAAGTCTTCTGTTCATTACCAACACCATCCTGGCCAGTGTAGTGTTCATTAGCACCACAAACCTGGCCACTGTTGTGGTCATTACCACCACCATCCTGGCAAGTCTTGTGTTCATTACCAACACCATCCTGGCCAGTGTAGTGTTCACTACCACAACCATCCTGGCCAGTGTTGTGTTCATTACCACCACCCTCCTGTCCAGTGTAGTGTTCATTACCACCACCATCCTGGCCAGTGTTGTGTTTATTACCAACAATATCCTGGCCAGTGTAGTGTTCATTAACACCACCATCCTGGCCAGTGTTGTGTTTATTACCAACAATATCCTGGCCAGTGTTGTGTTCATTAACACATCCAACCTGGCCAGTGTTGTGTTCATTACCATCACCATCCTGGCCAGTGTTGTGTTCATTAACACGACCAACCTGACCAGTGTTGTGTTCATTACCACCACCATCATTTGCAGTGTTATGTTCATTACCACCACCACCCTGGCCAGTGTTGTGTTTATTACCACCACCATCCTGGCCAGTGTTGTGTTCATTACCACCACCATCCTGGCCAGTGTAGTGCTCATTAACACCACAATCCTGGCCATTGTTGTGTTCATTAACACCACCAACCTGGCCAGTGTTGTGTTCATTATCACCACCATCCTGGCCAGTGTAGTGTTCATTAACACCACCATCCTGGCCAGTGTTGTGTTCATTAACACCACCAACCTGGCCAGTGCTGTGTTCATTACCACCACCATCCTGGCCAGTGTAGTGTTCATTAACACCACCATCCTGGAAGTGTTGTGTTCATTATCACGACCAATCTGGCCAGTGTTCTGTTCATTAACACCACCAACCTGGACAGTGTTGATCTTCATTAACACCACCATCCTCGCCAGTGTAGTGTTCATTAACACCACCATCCTGGCCAGTGTTGTGTTTATTACCACCAATATCCTGGCATTTGTTGTGTTCATTACCACAAATATCCTTGCCAGTGTTGTGTTTAATACCACCATTATCCTGGCTAGTGTGGTGCTCATTACCACCACCATCCTGGCCAGTGTTTTGTTCATTAACACATCCAACCTGGCCAGTGTTGTGTTAATTACCACCACCATCCTAGCCAGTGTAGTGTTCATTAACACCACCATCCTGGCCAGTGTTGTGTTCATTAACACCACCAACCAGCCCAGTGTTCTGTTCATTAATGCCAACAACCTGTTCAGTGTTGTGTTCATTACCACCACCATCCTGGGAGTGTTGTGTTCATTATCACCACCAACCTGGTCAGTGTTGTGTTCATTAACGCCACCAAACTGGCCAGTGTTGTGTTCATTACCACCACCATCCTGACCAGTGTTGTGTTCATTACCACCACCATCCTGGCTAGTGTTGTGTTTATTACCACCACCATCCTGGCATTTTTTGTGTTCATTACCAGAAATATCCTGGCCAGTGTTGTGTCCATTACCACCACCATCCTGGACAGTGTTGTGTTCATTACCACCACCATCCTGGCCAGTGTAGTGTTCATAACCACCACCATCCTGGCCAGTATTGTGTTAATTACCAACAATATCCTGGCCAGTGCTGTGTTCATTAACACATCCAACCTGGCAAGTGTTGTGTTCATTACCACCACCATCCTGGCCAATGTTGTGTTCATTAACACCACCAACCTGACCAGTGTTGAGTTCATTACCATCACCATCCTGGCAAATGTAGTATTCATTAACACCACCATCCTGGCCAGTGTTGTGTTCATTATCACCACCAACCTGGCCAGTGTTCTGGTCATTAACACCACCAACCTGGCCAGTGTTGATCTTCATTAACACCACCATCCTCGCCAGTGTTGTGTTTATTACCACCACCATCCTGGCCAATGTTGTGTTCATTAACACCACCATCCTGGCCAGTGTTGTGTTCATTATCACCACCAACCTGGCCAGTGTTCTGGTCATTAACACCACCATCCTGGCCAGTGTAGTGTTCATTAACACCACCATCCTGGCCAGTGTTGTGTTTATTACCACCACCATCCTGGCCAATGTTGTGTTCATTAACACCACCAACCAGCCCAGTGTTGTGTTCATTAATGCCACCAACCTGGTCAGTGTTGTGTTCATTACCACAGCCATCCTGGCTAGTGTGGTGTTCATTACCACCACCATCCTGGCCAGTGTTGTGTTCATTACCACAGCCATCCTGGCTAGTGTGGTGTTCATTAACACCACCATCCTGGCCAGTGTAGTGTTCATTACCACCACCATCCTGGCCAGTGTTGTGTTCGTTACCTCCAATATCCTTTCCAGTGATGTGTTCATTAACACATCCAACCTGACCAGTGTAGTGTCCATTACCACCACCATCCTAGCCAGTGTAGTGTTCATTAACACCACCATCCTGGCCAATGTTGTGTTCATTAACACCACCAACCAGCCCAGTGTTGTGTTCATTAATGCCACCAACCTGGTCAGTGTTGTGTTCATTACCACCACCATCCTGGGAGTGTTGTGTTCATTATCACCACCAACCTGGTCAGTGTTGTGTTCATTAACGCCACCAACCTGTACAGTGTTGTGTTCATTAATGCCACCATCCTGGCGGCCAGTGTTGTGTTCATTACAACCACCATCCTGGCCAGTGTTGTGTTCATTACCACCACCATCCCGGCCAGTGTTGTGTTTATTACCAACAATATCCTGGCATTTTTGGTGTTCATTACCAGAAATATCCTGGCCAGTGTTGTGTCCATTACCACCACCATCCTGGCCAGTCATGTGTTCATTAACACCACCAACCAGCCCAGTGATGTGTTCATTACCACCACCATCCCGGCCAGTGTTGTGTTATTTACCACCACCATCCTGGCCAGTGTTGTGTTCATTAACACCACCAACCAGCCCAGTGATGTGTTCATTACCACCACCATCCTGGCCAGTGTTGTGTTCATTACCACCACCATCCTGGCCAGTGTTGTGTTTATTACCACCAATATCCTGGCATTTTTGGTGTTCATTACCAGAAATATCCTGGCCAGTGTTGTGTCCATTACCACCACCATCCTGGCCAGTGTTGTGTTCATTACCACCACCATCCTGGCCAGTGTAGTGTTCATTACCACCACCATCTTGGCCAGTGTTGTGTTTATTACCAACAATATCCTGGCCAGTGTTGTGTTCATTAGCACCACCATCCTGGCTAGTGCTGTGTTCATTAACACCACCAACCTGACCAGTGTTGCGTACATTAACACCACCATCCTGGCCAGTGTTGTGTTTATTACCACAAATATCCTGGCATTTGTTGTGTTCATTACCACAAATATCCTGGCCAGTGTTGTGTTCATTACCACAGCCATCCTGGCCAGTGTTGTGTTCATTAACACATCCAACCTGGCCAGTGTTGTGTTCATTACCACCACCATCCTGGCGGGTGTTGTGAACATTAACACCACCAACCTGGCCAGTGTTGTGTTCATAACCACTACGAACCTTGCCAGTGTAGTGGTCATTACCACCACCATCCAGGGAGTGTGGCGTTCATTATCACCACCAACCTCGTCAGTGTTGTGTTCATTACCACCACCAACCTGGAGAGTGTTGCGTTCATTACCACCACCATCCTGGCCAGTATCGTGCTCCTTATCACCACCAACCTCGTCAGTGTTGTGTTCATTACCACCACCAACCTGGACAGTGTTGCCTTCATTACCACCACCATCATGGCCAGTGTAGTGTTCATTACCACCACCATCCTGGCCAGTACTGTGTTTATTAAAACCACCATACTCGCCAGTGTTATGTTCATTAGCACCACAAACCTGGCCAGTGTTGTGTTCATTACCACCACCATCCTGGGAGTGTTGTGTTCATTATCACCACCAACCTGGCCAGTGTTGTGTTCATTACCACCAGCCATCCTGGCCAGTGTTGTGTTCATTACCACCACCATCCTAGATAGTGTGTGTGTTCATTAACACCACCAATCTGGCCAGTATTGTGTTCATGAAAACCACAAACTTGTCCAGTGTTGTGTTCATTACCACCACCATCCTGGGAGTGTTGTGTTCATTATCACCACCAACCTGGCCAGAGTTGTGTTTATTACCACCACCATACTGGCCAGTGTTGTGTTCATTACCACGACCATCCTGGCCAGTGTAGTGTTCATTACCACCACCATCCTGGCCAGTGTTGTGTTTATTACCAACAATATCCTGGCCAGTGTTGTGTTCATTAACACATCCAACCTGGCCAGTGTTGTGTTCAATACCACCACCATCCTGGCCAGTGTAGTGTTCATTATCACCACCATCGTGGCCAGTGTTGTGTTTATTACCAACAATATCCTGGCCAGTGTTGTGTTCATTAACACATCCAACCAGGCCAGTGTTGTGTTCATTACCACCACCATCCTGGCCAGTGTAGTGTTCATTACCACCGCCACCCTGGCCAGCGTTGTGTTTATTACCACCACCATCTTGGCCAGTGTTGTGTTCCTAACCACCACCATCCTGGCCAGTGTAGTGTTCATTAACACAACAATCCTGGCCAGTGTTATGTTCATTAACACCACCAACCTGGCCAGTGTTGTGTTCATTACCACCACCATCCTGGCCAGTGTAGTATTCATTAACACCACCATCCTGGCCAGTGTTGTGTTCCTTAACACCACCAACCTATCCAGTGATGTGCTCATTACCACAACCATCCTGGCCAGTGTTGTGTTAATTACCACCACCATCCTGGCCTGTCTAGTGTTCATTACCACCACCAACCTGGCGAGTGTTGTGCTCATTACAACCACCATCTTTATGGTCAGGGTTGTGTTCATTACCACCACCAACCTGGACAGTGTAGTGTTCATTACAACCACCATCCTGGCCAGTGTTGTGTTCATTACCACCAATATCCTGGCCAGTGTTGTGTTCATTAACACATCCGACCTGGCCAGTGTTGTGTTCATTACCACCATCATCCTGGGAGTGCTGTGTTCATTATCACCACCAACCTGGTCAGTGTTATGTACATTACCACCACCACCCTGGCCAGTGCTGTGATCATTAACACCACCAACGTGGTCAGTGTTGTGTTCATAACCACCACCAACCTGGTCAGTGTAGTGTTCATTACCACCATCATCCTGGGAGTGCTGTGTTCATTATCACCACCAACCGAGCCAGTGTTGTGTTCATTACCACCACCATCCTGGGCCGTGTTATGTTCATTTGCCACCACCATCCTGGCAAGTGTTGAGTTCATTACCACCAATATCCTGGCCAGTGTTGCGTTCAATATCACCACCATCATCGCCAGTGTGTGTGCTCATTAACACCACCATCCTGGCCAGTGTTGTGTTCATTACCACCACCAACCTGGCCAGTGATGTGTTCATTACCACCACCATCCTGGCCAGTGTTGTGTTCATTAATGCCACCAACCTGGTCAGTGTTGTGTTCATTACCACCACCATCCTGGGAGTGTTGTGTTCATTATCACCACCAACCTGGTCAGTTTTGTGTTCATTAACGCCACCAACCTGGCCCATGTTGTGTTCATTACCACCACCAACCTGGCCCATGTTGTGTTTATTAACGCTACCAACCTGACCATTGTTGTGTTCATTACTACCACCATCCTGGCCAGTGTAGTGTTCGTTAACACCACCATCCTGGGCAGTGTTATGTTTATTACCACCACAACCCTGGTCAGTGTTGTGCTCATTAACACCACCAACTTGGCCAGTGTTGTGTTCATAACCACCACCAACTTGGCCAGTGTAGTGTTCATTACCACCACCATCCTGGCCAGTGTTGTGTTCATTAACACATCCAACCTGGCCAGTGTTGTGTTCATTACCACCCCCACCCTGGCCAGTGTTGTGTTCATTACCACCACCATCTTGGCCAGTGTTGTATTTATTACCAACAATATCCTGGCCCGTGTTGTGATCATTAACACCACAAACCTGGCCAGTGTTGTGTATATTACCACCACCAACCTGGCCAGTGTTGTGTTCATTACCACCGCCATCCTGGCCAGTGTAGTGTTCATTAACACCACCATCCTGGCCAGTGTTGTGTTCATTAACACCACCAACCTGCCCAGTGATGTGTTCATTACTACCACCATCCTGGCCAGTGTTGTGTTCATTACCACCAACATCCTGGCCAGTGTAGTATTCATTAACACCACCATCCTGGCCAGTGTTGTGTTCCTTAACACCACCAACCTATCCAGTGATGTGCTCATTACCACAACCACCCTGGCCAGCGTTGTGTTTATTACCACCACCATCTTGGCCAGTGTTGTGTTCCTAACCACCACCATCCTGGCCAGTGTAGTGTTCATTAACACAACAATCCTGGCCAGTGTTATGTTCATTAACACCACCAACCTGGCCAGTGTTGTGTTCATTACCACCACCATCCTGGCCAGTGTAGTATTCATTAACACCACCATCCTGGCCAGTGTTGTGTTCCTTAACACCACCAACCTATCCAGTGATGTGCTCATTACCACAACCATCCTGGCCAGTGTTGTGTTAATTACCACCACCATCCTGGCCTGTCTAGTGTTCATTACCACCACCAACCTGGCGAGTGTTGTGCTCATTACAACCACCATCTTTATGGTCAGGGTTGTGTTCATTACCACCACCAACCTGGACAGTGTAGTGTTCATTACAACCACCATCCTGGCCAGTGTTGTGTTCATTACCACCAATATCCTGGCCAGTGTTGTGTTCATTAACACATCCGACCTGGCCAGTGTTGTGTTCATTACCACCATCATCCTGGGAGTGCTGTGTTCATTATCACCACCAACCTGGTCAGTGTTATGTACATTACCACCACCACCCTGGCCAGTGCTGTGATCATTAACACCACCAACGTGGTCAGTGTTGTGTTCATAACCACCACCAACCTGGTCAGTGTAGTGTTCATTACCACCATCATCCTGGGAGTGCTGTGTTCATTATCACCACCAACCGAGCCAGTGTTGTGTTCATTACCACCACCATCCTGGGCCGTGTTGTGTTCATTGCCACCACCATCCTGGCAAGTGTTGAGTTCATTACCACCAATATCCTGGCCAGTGTTGCGTTCAATATCACCACCATCATCGCCAGTGTGTGTGCTCATTAACACCACCATCCTGGCCAGTGTTGTGTTCATTACCACCACCAACCTGGCCAGTGATGTGTTCATTACCACCACCATCCTGGCCAGTGTTGTGTTCATTAATGCCACCAACCTGGTCAGTGTTGTGTTCATTACCACCACCATCCTGGGAGTGTTGTGTTCATTATCACCACCAACCTGGTCAGTTTTGTGTTCATTAACGCCACCAACCTGGCCCATGTTGTGTTCATTACCACCACCAACCTGGCCCATGTTGTGTTTATTAACGCTACCAACCTGACCATTGTTGTGTTCATTACTACCACCATCCTGGCCAGTGTAGTGTTCGTTAACACCACCATCCTGGGCAGTGTTATGTTCATTACCACCACCAACCTGGTCAGTGTTGTGATCATTAACACCACCAACTTGGCCAGTGTTGTGTTCATAACCACCACCAACTTGGCCAGTGTAGTGTTCATTACCACCACCATCCTGGCCAGTGTTGTGTTCATTAACACATCCAACCTGGCCAGTGTTGTGTTCATTACCACCCCCACCCTGGCCAGTGTTGTGTTCATTACCACCACCATCTTGGCCAGTGTTGTATTTATTACCAACAATATCCTGGCCCGTGTTGTGATCATTAACACCACAAACCTGGCCAGTGTTGTGTATATTACCACCACCAACCTGGCCAGTGTTGTGTTCATTACCACCGCCATCCTGGCCAGTGTAGTGTTCATTAACACCACCATCCTGGCCAGTGTTGTGTTCATTAACACCACCAACCTGCCCAGTGATGTGTTCATTACTACCACCATCCTGGCCAGTGTTGTGTTCATTACCACCAACATCCTGGCCAGTGTTGTGTTCATTAACACCACCAACCTGCCCAGTGATGTGTTCATTACCACCACCATCCTGGCCAGTGTAGTGTTCATTACCACCACCATCCTGGCCAGTGTTGTGATTATTTCCAACAATATCCTGGCCAGTGTTCTGTTCATTAACACATCCAACCTGGCAAGTGTTGTGTTCATTACCACCACCATTCTGGCCAGTGTTGTGTTCATTAACACCACCAACCTGACCAGTGTTGTGTTCATTAACACCACCATCCTGGCCAGTGTTGTGTTTATTACCACCAATATCCTGGCATTTGTTGTGTTCATTACCACAAATATCCTGGCCAGTGTTGTGTTCATTACCACAGCCATCCTGGCTAGTGTGGTGTTTATTACCACCACTATCCTGGCCAGTGCAGTGTTCCTTACCACCACCATCCTGGCCAGTGTTGTGTTCATTACTTCCAATATCCTTTCCAGTGTTGTGTTCATTACCACCACCATCCTGGCCATTGTTGCGTTCATTAACATCACCAACCGGACCAGTGTTGTGTTCATTACCACCATCATCCTAGCCAGTGTTGCGTTCATTACCACCACCACCCTGGCCAGTGTTGTGATCATTAACACCACAAACCTGGCCAGTGTTGTGTTCATTATCACCACCATCCTGGCCAGTGTTGTGTTTATTACAACCAATATCCTGGCATTCTTTGTGTTCGTTTCCACAAATATCTTGGCCAGTGTTGTGTCCATTACCACCACCATCCTGGCCAGTGTTGTGTTCATTACCACCACCATCCTGGCCAGTGTAGTGTTCATTACCACCACCATCCTGGCCAGTGTTGTGTTCATTAACACATCCAACCTGGCCAGTGTTGTGTTCATTACCACCCCCACCCTGGCCAGTGTTGTGTTCATTACCACCACCATCTTGGCCAGTGTTGTATTTATTACCAACAATATCCTGGCCCGTGTTGTGATCATTAACACCACAAACCTGGCCAGTGTTGTGTATATTACCACCACCAACCTGGCCAGTGTTGTGTTCATTACCACCGCCATCCTGGCCAGTGTAGTGTTCATTAACACCACCATCCTGGCCAGTGTTGTGTTCATTAACACCACCAACCTGCCCAGTGATGTGTTCATTACTACCACCATCCTGGCCAGTGTTGTGTTCATTACCACCAACATCCTGGCCAGTGTTGTGTTCATTAACACCACCAACCTGCCCAGTGATGTGTTCATTACCACCACCATCCTGGCCAGTGTAGTGTTCATTACCACCACCATCCTGGCCAGTGTTGTGTTTATTTCCAACAATATCCTGGCCAGTGTTCTGTTCATTAACACATCCAACCTGGCAAGTGTTGTGTTCATTACCACCACCATTCTGGCCAGTGTTGTGTTCATTAACACCACCAACCTGACCAGTGTTGTGTTCATTAACACCACCATCCTGGCCAGTGTTGTGTTTATTACCACCAATATCCTGGCATTTGTTGTGTTCATTACCACAAATATCCTGGCCAGTGTTGTGTTCATTACCACAGCCATCCTGGCTAGTGTGGTGTTTATTACCACCACTATCCTGGCCAGTGCAGTGTTCCTTACCACCACCATCCTGGCCAGTGTTGTGTTCATTACTTCCAATATCCTTTCCAGTGTTGTGTTCATTAACACATCCAACCTGGCCAGTGTTGTGTTCATTACCACCAGGGCCGGCGCTACCCACTAGGCGAACTAGGCGATCGCCTAGGGCGCCAACATCTGGGAGCGACACAAATTCAGGGCAAACTTGGATAAAATTAAAAATAAAGGGAAAACTGTGGTGGACACTGTGGTGGAGCCGTGGAGGGTCGGAGCAGGATGCTAGAAGGGTGGGGGATCGGAGGGAGGCGAGGGTAGGTAGACGGTAGCCGACTGTGTTTATTTTTTTAATATTCGTTAACCCCCCGTAGGAACTAACCCGGGTCCTGTCCTTTAGCGGCCAGGAGAACTGTCGAGCAGTGACCTGAAGGCTGACATCTGAGGAACCCTTCTCCCAACCCCACCATCCCCTCCCCTCCCTTACTGCCAGGGCGGCTGAGCCGCCCCTTCCCTGTCTTTGTCGGGATGAGGCAAGGTTTCCTGACCTCTGAAGTTTGACCTCGCATAACATAATCCCACTGAGACTGGCCAGCGGCCAGAGCCGCCAGCCGCCAGGCAAATAGTAACCTGCAACAACTTGATTAGTTGGAGATCAAGATTCAAGCTGTCCAGACTACTCACAGACACCAGTGACCAGGCCACTTCAGTCCGAGTCAGTCATCTCCAAAAGTATGGTGCAGTGGCAATAACTTCAACAGCTGGCTATCCTGCTAAACAGTAAATTGAAACTTGAAACTGTCTTATTATTTTTATAGTATGTAGTTATTTGATTTATCTTGTACTCTGTCTATAATGCTGCACACAGGGATATACCTTAGCGAGTCTTTGTTTCAATCTTAGTGCTTCTCGTCATTTCGTCAAGTTTTATCATACGTGTGTTACGATGTGTACTAGTGGACGTATGTACTGCGTGAGTGTGTACTAGTGATTGTATTTTTATCAACAATAATTTGATATATGTTTTGTAGAATATATTTGGTTATGTATCCATTACAGTAAAAGCTAATCTCCAGTTTCACGATTGTCAACATTACAAATAATTGTCCACTAAATTTTTATTACAATAAAAGACTTATTTATTTATATACTTATTTGTTTGTCATATAATATCGTCTACAATAAGCTCCTATATAATGTAATTTCAACACATACACTAAATAAAATTCACCTAACAAATTAATATGTTTTATATAGGTAGTAATGGCGTACAATAGGAGCTCAAAACCAAATACCAAGAAACAAACCAAATGTATTAAAAAAAATTTTGCATCATTAAATATAAAATGGTTGAACGCTTATTGTACACGTCGTAAATGTAAATAATTTTTTAATGTGGCTTGGTCAGAGTTGCAATTATTTTTATTCATAACTGTTACCTCTCTCCATTAAGCTTTTTCTATTTATACTTAAGATGTCAATTTAATATATTGTCCGACCAATGACTGGTCACAACTCACAAGTATCTTATTTTGCACTACATGTATATAATAATGATGTAATAATAGTAGGTTATAACTCGCAGGCGGCTGGAGCGAGCTAAATGCTTATGTTATTATTTTTTAAAGATTACCCTAAAATAAAAAAAATAACTAAAAATTGTTTCATTGACATTTACGTCAAGGATTTATTGACTTAATGTAATAACAATAATTGGTTATTTGCATGGATGAAGTTCTTAAGCCACAAGATGAAAATTATGTTATCAGTGGTGTTTCGAGAGTTAGAAACAATGTAGTAATGGGTTACTGTACCTACATTAGCTTATCAAAACTTTCAAGGGGCGCACATCTAAAGGCTTGCCTACGGCGCCAAATCATCTTGCACCGGCCCTGATTACCACCACCATCCTGGCCAGTGTTGTGTTCATTAACACCACCAACCTCACCAGTGTTGTCTTCTTTACCACCACCATCCTAGGCAGTGTTATGTTCATTACCACCACCACCCTGGCCAGTGTTGGGATCATTAACACCACCAACCTGGCCAGTGTTGTGTTCATAACCACCACGAACCTTGCCAGTGTAGTGTTCATTACCACCACCATCCAGGGAATGTGGCGTTCATTATCACAACCAACCTGGTCAGTGTTGTGTTCATTACCACCACCAACCTGTCCCGTGTTGTATTCATTAGCACAACAAACCTGGCCAGGAAAGGCGGTCATTACCACCAATATCCTGGCCAGTGTAGTACTCATTAACACCACCAACCTGGCCAGTGTTGTGTTCATTACCACCACCATCATTATGGTCAGTGTTGTGTTCATTATCCACCGTCCTGAACAGTGTAGCGTTCATTACCACTATCAACCTGGACATTGTTGTGTTCATTACCACCACCACCATCATTATGGTCAGTGTTGTGTTCATTATCACCACAGTCCTGGACAGTGTTGCGTTCATTACCACCACCATCCTGGATAGTATCGTGCTCATTACCACCACCATCCTGGCCAGTGTAGTGTTCATTACCAACACCATCCTGGCCAGTGCTGTGTTTATTAAAAACCACCATACTGGCCAGTGTTATGTTCATTAGCACCACCATCCTGGCCAGTGTTGTGTTCATTACCACCACCATCCTAACCAGTGTTGTGTTCATTACCACCAATATCTTGGCCAGTGTTGCGTTCAATACCACCACCATATTCGTCAGTGTGTGTGTTCATTAACACCACCAATCTGGCCAGTATTGTGTTCATGAAAACCACAAACCTGGCCAGTGTTGTGTTCATTACCACCACCAACCTGGCCAGTGTTGTGTTCACTACCACCACCATCCTGGCCAGTGTTGTGTTCATTAACACCACCAACCAGCCCAGTGATGTGTTCATTACCACCACCATCCTGGCCAGTGTTGTGTGAATTACCACCACCATCCTGGCCAGTGTTGTGTTCATTATCACCTCCAACCTGGTCAGTGTTGTGTTCATTAACGCCACCAACCTGGCCAGTGTTGTATTTATTACCAACAATATCCTGGCCAGTGTTGTGTTCATTAACACATCCAACCTGGCCAGTGTTGTGTTTATTACCAACAATATCCTGGCCAGTGTTGTGCTCATTAACACATCCAACCTGGCCAGTGTTGTGTTCATTACCACCACCATCCTGGGCAGTGTTATGTTTATTACCACCACAACCCTGGTCAGTGTTGTGCTCATTAACACCACCAACTTGGCCAGTGTTGTGTTCATAACCACCACCAACTTGGCCAGTGTAGTGTTCATTACCACCACCATCCTGGGCAGTGTTGTGTTCATTAGCACCACCAACCTGGTCAGTGTTGTGTTCATTACCACCACCATCCTGGGAGTGTTGTTTTCATTATCACCACCAACCTGGTCAGTGTTGTGTTCATTACCACCACCAACCAGGTCCCTGTTGTGTTCATTAACGCCACCAACCTGGTCAGTGTTGTGTTCATTACCGCAACCATTCTGGGAGTGTTGTGTTCATTACCACCATCATCCTAGCCAGTGTTGTGTTCATTACCACCACCATCCTGGGCAGTGTTATGTTCATTAGCACCACCATCCTAGCCAGCGTTGTGCTCATTACCACCACCATCCTGGCCACTGTTGTGTTCATTACCACCAATATCCTAGCCAGTGTTGCGATCAATACCACCACCATCATCGCCAGTGTATGTGTGTTCATTAACACCACCAACCTGGCCAGTATTGTGTTCATTAACACCACCAACCTGGCCAGTGTTGTGTTAATTACCACCACCATCCAGGCGAGTGTAGTGTTCATTACCACCACCATCCTGGCCAGTGTTGTGTTAATTACCACCACCATCCTGGCCAGTGTTGTGTTCATTAATGCCACCAACCTGGTCAGTGTTGTGTTCATTACCACCACCATCCTGGCCAGTGTTGTGTTCATTACCACCACCATCCTGGCCAGTGTTGTGTTCATTACCACCACCATCCTGGCCAGTGTTGTGTTCATTACCACCACCAACCTGGCCAGTGTTGTGTTCATTACACCACCATCCTGGCCAGTGTTGTGTTTATTACCACCAATATCCTGGCCAGTGTTGTGTTCATTACCAACAATATCCTGGCCAGTGTTGTGTTCATTACCACCACCATCCTGGCCAGTGTTGTGTTCATTACCACCACCATCCTGGCCAGTGTTGTGTTCATTACCACCACCATCCTGGCCAGTGTTGTGTTCATTACACACCAATCCTGGCCAGTGTTGTGTTCATTACCACCACCACCCTGGCCAGTGTTGTGATCATTAACACCACAAACCTGGCCAGTGTTGTGTTCATTACCACCACCATCCTGGCCAGTGATGTGTTCATTACCACCACCATCCTGGCCAGTGTAGTGTTCATTACTTCCAATATCCTTTCCAGTGTTGTGTTCATTAACACATCCAACCTGGCCAGTGTTGTGTTCATTACCACCAGGGCCGGCGCTACCCACTAGGCGAACTAGGCGATCGCCTAGGGCGCCAACATCTGGGAGCGACACAAATTCAGGGCAAACTTGGATAAAATTAAAAATAAAGGGAAAACTGTGGTGGACACTGTGGTGGAGCCGTGGAGGGTCGGAGCAGGATGCTAGAAGGGTGGGGGATCGGAGGGAGGCGAGGGTAGGTAGACGGTAGCCGACTGTGTTTATTTTTTTAATATTCGTTAACCCCCCGTAGGAACTAACCCGGGTCCTATCCTCTAGCGGCCAGGAGAACTGTCGAGCAGTGACCTGAAGGCTGACATCTGAGGAACCCTTCTCCCAACCCCACCATCCCCTCCCCTCCCTTACTGCCAGGGCGGCTGAGCCGCCCCTTCCCTGTCTTTGTCGGGATGAGGCAAGGTTTCCTGACCTCTGAAGTTTGACCTCGCATAACATAATCCCACTGAGACTGGCCAGCGGCCAGAGCCGCCAGCCGCCAGGCAAATAGTAACCTGCAACAACTTGATTAGTTGGAGATCAAGATTCAAGCTGTCCAGACTACTCACAGACACCAGTGACCAGGCCACTTCAGTCCGAGTCAGTCATCTCCAAAAGTATGGTGCAGTGGCAATAACTTCAACAGCTGGCTATCCTGCTAAACAGTAAATTGAAACTTGAAACTGTCTTATTATTTTTATAGTATGTAGTTATTTGATTTATCTTGTACTCTGTCTATAATGCTGCACACAGGGATATACCTTAGCGAGTCTTTGTTTCAATCTTAGTGCTTCTCGTCATTTCGTCAAGTTTTATCATACGTGTGTTACGATGTGTACTAGTGGACGTATGTACTGCGTGAGTGTGTACTAGTGATTGTATTTTTATCAACAATAATTTGATATATGTTTTGTAGAATATATTTGGTTATGTATCCATTACAGTAAAAGCTAATCTCCAGTTTCACGATTGTCAACATTACAAATAATTGTCCACTAAATTTTTATTACAATAAAAGACTTATTTATTTATATACTTATTTGTTTGTCATATAATATCGTCTACAATAAGCTCCTATATAATGCAATTTCAACACATACACTAAATAAAATTCACCTAACAAATTAATATGTTTTATATAGGTAGTAATGGCGTACAATAGGAGCTCAAAACCAAATACCAAGAAACAAACCAAATGTATTAAAAAAAATTTTGCATCATTAAATATAAAATGGTTGAACGCTTATTGTACACGTCGTAAATGTAAATAATTTTTTAATGTGGCTTGGTCAGAGTTGCAATTATTTTTATTCATAACTGTTACCTCTCTCCATTAAGCTTTTTCTATTTATACTTAAGATGTCAATTTAATATATTGTCCGACCAATGACTGGTCACAACTCACAAGTATCTTATTTTGCACTACATGTATATAATAATGATGTAATAATAGTAGGTTATAACTCGCAGGCGGCTGGAGCGAGCTAAATGCTTATGTTATTATTTTTTAAAGATTACCCTAAAATAAAAAAAATAACTAAAAATTGTTTCATTGACATTTACGTCAAGGATTTATTGACTTAATGTAATAACAATAATTGGTTATTTGCATGGATGAAGTTCTTAAGCCACAAGATGAAAATTATGTTATCAGTGGTGTTTCGAGAGTTAGAAACAATGTAGTAATGGGTTACTGTACCTACATTAGCTTATCAAAACTTTCAAGGGGCGCACATCTAAAGGCTTGCCTACGGCGCCAAATCATCTTGCACCGGCCCTGATTACCACCACCATCCTGGCCAGTGTTGTGTTCATTAACACCACCAACCTCACCAGTGTTGTCTTCTTTACCACCACCATCCTAGGCAGTGTTATGTTCATTACCACCACCACCCTGGCCAGTGTTGGGATCATTAACACCACCAACCTGGCCAGTGTTGTGTTCATAACCACCACGAACCTTGCCAGTGTAGTGTTCATTACCACCACCATCCAGGGAATGTGGCGTTCATTATCACAACCAACCTGGTCAGTGTTGTGTTCATTACCACCACCAACCTGTCCCGTGTTGTATTCATTAGCACAACAAACCTGGCCAGGAAAGGCGGTCATTACCACCAATATCCTGGCCAGTGTAGTACTCATTAACACCACCAACCTGGCCAGTGTTGTGTTCATTACCACCACCATCATTATGGTCAGTGTTGTGTTCATTATCCACCGTCCTGAACAGTGTAGCGTTCATTACCACCATCAACCTGGACATTGTTGTGTTCATTACCACCACCACCATCATTATGGTCAGTGTTGTGTTCATTATCACCACAGTCCTGGACAGTGTTGCGTTCATTACCACCACCATCCTGGATAGTATCGTGCTCATTACCACCACCATCCTGGCCAGTGTAGTGTTCATTACCAACACCATCCTGGCCAGTGCTGTGTTTATTAAAAACCACCATACTGGCCAGTGTTATGTTCATTAGCACCACCATCCTGGCCAGTGTTGTGTTCATTACCACCACCATCCTAACCAGTGTTGTGTTCATTACCACCAATATCTTGGCCAGTGTTGCGTTCAATACCACCACCATATTCGTCAGTGTGTGTGTTCATTAACACCACCAATCTGGCCAGTATTGTGTTCATGAAAACCACAAACCTGGCCAGTGTTGTGTTCATTACCACCACCAACCTGGCCAGTGTTGTGTTCACTACCACCACCATCCTGGCCAGTGTTGTGTTCATTAACACCACCAACCAGCCCAGTGATGTGTTCATTACCACCACCATCCTGGCCAGTGTTGTGTTAATTACCACCACCATCCTGGCCAGTGTTGTGTTCATTATCACCTCCAACCTGGTCAGTGTTGTGTTCATTAACGCCACCAACCTGGCCAGTGTTGTGTTTATTACCAACAATATCCTGGCCAGTGTTGTGTTCATTAACACATCCAACCTGGCCAGTGTTGTGTTTATTACCAACAATATCCTGGCCAGTGTTGTGTTCATTAACACATCCAACCTGGCCAGTGTTGTGTTCATTACCACCACCATCCTGGCCAGTGATGTGTTCATTACCACCACCATCCTGGCCAGTGTAGTGTTCATTAACACCACCATCCTGGCCAGTGTTGTGTTCGTAACCACCACCAACCTGGCCATTGTAGTGTTCATTACCACCACCATCCTGGGAGTGTTCTGTTCATCATCACCACCAACCTGGTCAGTATTGTGTTCATTAACGCCACCAACCTGGCCCATGTTGTGTTCATTAATGACACCAACCTGGCCAGTGTTGTGTTCATTAACGCCACCAACCTGGCCCATGTTGTGTTCATTAATGACACCAACCTGGCCAGTGTTGTGTTGATTACCACCACCAACCTGACCAGTGTTGTGTTCATTACCACCCCCATCATGGGCAGTGTTATGTTCATTACCACCACCACCCTGGCCAGTGTTGTGATCATTAACACCACAAACCGGGCCAGTGTTGTGTTCATTACCACCACCATCCTGGCCAGTGATGTGTTCATTACCACCACCATCCTGGCCAGTGTAGTGTTCATTACTTCCAATATCCTTTCCAGTGTTGTGTTCATTAACACATCCAACCTGGCCAGTGTTGTGTTCGTTACCACCAGGGCCGGCGCTACCCACTAGGCGAACTAGGCGATCGCCTAGGGCGCCAACATCTGGGGGCGACACAAATTCAGGGCAAACTTGGATGAAATTAAAAATAAAGGGAAAACTGTGGTGGACACTGTGGTGGAGCCGTGGAGGGTCGGAGCAGGATGTTAGAAGGGTGGGGGATCGGAGGGAGGCGAGGGTAGGTAGACGGTAGCCGACTGTGTTTATTTTTTTAATATTCGTTAACCCCTCGTAGGAACTAACCCGGGTCCTGTCCTTTAGCGGCCAGGAGAACTGTCGAGCAGTGACCTGAAGGCTGACATCTGAGGAACCCTTCTCCCAACCCCACCATCCCCTCCCCTCCCTTACTGCCAGGGCGGCTGAGCCGCCCCTTCCCTGTCTTTGTCGGGATGAGGCAAGGTTTCCTGACCTCTGAAGTTTGACCTTGCATAACATAATCCCACTGAGACTGGCCAGCAGCCAGAGCCGCCAGCCGCCAGGCAAATAGTAACCTGCAACAACTTGATTAGTTGGAGATCAAGATTCAAGCTGTCCAGACTACTCACAGACACCAGTGACCAGGCCACTTCAGTCCGAGTCAGTCATCTCCAAAAGTATGGTGCAGTGGCAATAACTTCAACAGCTGGCTATCCTGCTAAACAGTAAATTGAAACTTGAAACTGTCTTATTATTTTTATAGTATGTAGTTATTTGATTTATCTTGTACTCTGTCTATAATGCTGCACACAGGGATATACCTTAGCGAGTCTTTGTTTCAATCTTAGTGCTTCTCGTCATTTCGTCAAGTTTTATCATACGTGTGTTACGATGTGTACTAGTGGACGTATGTACTGCGTGAGTGTGTACTAGTGATTGTATTTTTATCAACAATAATTTGATATATGTTTTGTAGAATATATTTGGTTATGTATCCATTACAGTAAAAGCTAATCTCCAGTTTCACGATTGTCAACATTACAAATAATTGTCCACTAAATTTTTATTACAATAAAAGACTTATTTATTTATATACTTATTTGTTTGTCATATAATATCGTCTACAATAAGCTCCTATATAATGCAATTTCAACACATACACTAAATAAAATTCACCTAACAAATTAATATGTTTTATATAGGTAGTAATGGCGTACAATAGGAGCTCAAAACCAAATACCAAGAAACAAACCAAATGTATTAAAAAAAATTTTGCATCATTAAATATAAAATGGTTGAACGCTTATTGTACACGTCGTAAATGTAAATAATTTTTTAATGTGGCTTGGTCAGAGTTGCAATTATTTTTATTCATAACTGTTACCTCTCTCCATTAAGCTTTTTCTATTTATACTTAAGATGTCAATTTAATATATTGTCCGACCAATGACTGGTCACAACTCACAAGTATCTTATTTTGCACTACATGTATATAATAATGATGTAATAATAGTAGGTTATAACTCGCAGGCGGCTGGAGCGAGCTAAATGCTTATGTTATTATTTTTTAAAGATTACCCTAAAATAAAAAAAATAACTAAAAATTGTTTCATTGACATTTACGTCAAGGATTTATTGACTTAATGTAATAACAATAATTGGTTATTTGCATGGATGAAGTTCTTAAGCCACAAGATGAAAATTATGTTATCAGTGGTGTTTCGAGAGTTAGAAACAATGTAGTAATGGGTTACTGTACCTACATTAGCTTATCAAAACTTTCAAGGGGCGCACATCTAAAGGCTTGCCTACGGCGCCAAATCATCTTGCACCGGCCCTGATTACCACCACCATCCTGGCCAGTGTTGTGTTCATTAACACCACCAACCTCACCAGTGTTGTCTTCTTTACCACCACCATCCTAGGCAGTGTTATGTTCATTACCACCACCACCCTGGCCAGTGTTGGGATCATTAACACCACCAACCTGGCCAGTGTTGTGTTCATAACCACCACGAACCTTGCCAGTGTAGTGTTCATTACCACCACCATCCAGGGAATGTGGCGTTCATTATCACAACCAACCTGGTCAGTGTTGTGTTCATTACCACCACCAACCTGTCCCGTGTTGTATTCATTAGCACAACAAACCTGGCCAGGAAAGGCGGTCATTACCACCAATATCCTGGCCAGTGTAGTACTCATTAACACCACCAACCTGGCCAGTGTTGTGTTCATTACCACCACCATCATTATGGTCAGTGTTGTGTTCATTATCCACCGTCCTGAACAGTGTAGCGTTCATTACCACCATCAACCTGGACATTGTTGTGTTCATTACCACCACCACCATCATTATGGTCAGTGTTGTGTTCATTATCACCACAGTCCTGGACAGTGTTGCGTTCATTACCACCACCATCCTGGATAGTATCGTGCTCATTACCACCACCATCCTGGCCAGTGTAGTGTTCATTACCAACACCATCCTGGCCAGTGCTGTGTTTATTAAAAACCACCATACTGGCCAGTGTTATGTTCATTAGCACCACCATCCTGGCCAGTGTTGTGTTCATTACCACCACCATCCTAACCAGTGTTGTGTTCATTACCACCAATATCTTGGCCAGTGTTGCGTTCAATACCACCACCATATTCGTCAGTGTGTGTGTTCATTAACACCACCAATCTGGCCAGTATTGTGTTCATGAAAACCACAAACCTGGCCAGTGTTGTGTTCATTACCACCACCAACCTGGCCAGTGTTGTGTTCACTACCACCACCATCCTGGCCAGTGTTGTGTTCATTAACACCACCAACCAGCCCAGTGATGTGTTCATTACCACCACCATCCTGGCCAGTGTTGTGTTAATTACCACCACCATCCTGGCCAGTGTTGTGTTCATTATCACCTCCAACCTGGTCAGTGTTGTGTTCATTAACGCCACCAACCTGGCCAGTGTTGTGTTTATTACCAACAATATCCTGGCCAGTGTTGTGTTCATTAACACATCCAACCTGGCCAGTGTTGTGTTTATTACCAACAATATCCTGGCCAGTGTTGTGTTCATTAACACATCCAACCTGGCCAGTGTTGTGTTCATTACCACCACCATCCTGGCCAGTGATGTGTTCATTACCACCACCATCCTGGCCAGTGTAGTGTTCATTAACACCACCATCCTGGCCAGTGTTGTGTTCGTAACCACCACCAACCTGGCCATTGTAGTGTTCATTACCACCACCATCCTGGGAGTGTTCTGTTCATCATCACCACCAACCTGGTCAGTATTGTGTTCATTAACGCCACCAACCTGGCCCATGTTGTGTTCATTAATGACACCAACCTGGCCAGTGTTGTGTTCATTAACGCCACCAACCTGGCCCATGTTGTGTTCATTAATGACACCAACCTGGCCAGTGTTGTGTTGATTACCACCACCAACCTGACCAGTGTTGTGTTCATTACCACCCCCATCATGGGCAGTGTTATGTTCATTACCACCACCACCCTGGCCAGTGTTGTGATCATTAACACCACAAACCGGGCCAGTGTTGTGTTCATTACCACCACCATCCTGGCCAGTGATGTGTTCATTACCACCACCATCCTGGCCAGTGTAGTGTTCATTACTTCCAATATCCTTTCCAGTGTTGTGTTCATTAACACATCCAACCTGGCCAGTGTTGTGTTCGTTACCACCAGGGCCGGCGCTACCCACTAGGCGAACTAGGCGATCGCCTAGGGCGCCAACATCTGGGGGCGACACAAATTCAGGGCAAACTTGGATGAAATTAAAAATAAAGGGAAAACTGTGGTGGACACTGTGGTGGAGCCGTGGAGGGTCGGAGCAGGATGTTAGAAGGGTGGGGGATCGGAGGGAGGCGAGGGTAGGTAGACGGTAGCCGACTGTGTTTATTTTTTTAATATTCGTTAACCCCTCGTAGGAACTAACCCGGGTCCTGTCCTTTAGCGGCCAGGAGAACTGTCGAGCAGTGACCTGAAGGCTGACATCTGAGGAACCCTTCTCCCAACCCCACCATCCCCTCCCCTCCCTTACTGCCAGGGCGGCTGAGCCGCCCCTTCCCTGTCTTTGTCGGGATGAGGCAAGGTTTCCTGACCTCTGAAGTTTGACCTTGCATAACATAATCCCACTGAGACTGGCCAGCAGCCAGAGCCGCCAGCCGCCAGGCAAATAGTAACCTGCAACAACTTGATTAGTTGGAGATCAAGATTCAAGCTGTCCAGACTACTCACAGACACCAGTGACCAGGCCACTTCAGTCCGAGTCAGTCATCTCCAAAAGTATGGTGCAGTGGCAATAACTTCAACAGCTGGCTATCCTGCTAAACAGTAAATTGAAACTTGAAACTGTCTTATTATTTTTATAGTATGTAGTTATTTGATTTATCTTGTACTCTGTCTATAATGCTGCACACAGGGATATACCTTAGCGAGTCTTTGTTTCAATCTTAGTGCTTCTCGTCATTTCGTCAAGTTTTATCATACGTGTGTTACGATGTGTACTAGTGGACGTATGTACTGCGTGAGTGTGTACTAGTGATTGTATTTTTATCAACAATAATTTGATATATGTTTTGTAGAATATATTTGGTTATGTATCCATTACAGTAAAAGCTAATCTCCAGTTTCACGATTGTCAACATTACAAATAATTGTCCACTAAATTTTTATTACAATAAAAGACTTATTTATTTATATACTTATTTGTTTGTCATATAATATCGTCTACAATAAGCTCCTATATAATGCAATTTCAACACATACACTAAATAAAATTCACCTAACAAATTAATATGTTTTATATAGGTAGTAATGGCGTACAATAGGAGCTCAAAACCAAATACCAAGAAACAAACCAAATGTATTAAAAAAATTTTGCATCATTAAATATAAAATGGTTGAACGCTTATTGTACACGTCGTAAATGTAAATAATTTTTTAATGTGGCTTGGTCAGAGTTGCAATTATTTTTATTCATAACTGTTACCTCTCTCCATTAAGCTTTTTCTATTTATACTTAAGATGTCAATTTAATATATTGTCCGACCAATGACTGGTCACAACTCACAAGTATCTTATTTTGCACTACATGTATATAATAATGATGTAATAATAGTAGGTTATAACTCGCAGGCGGCTGGAGCGAGCTAAATGCTTATGTTATTATTTTTTAAAGATTACCCTAAAATAAAAAAAATAACTAAAAATTGTTTCATTGACATTTACGTCAAGGATTTATTGACTTAATGTAATAACAATAATTGGTTATTTGCATGGATGAAGTTCTTAAGCCACAAGATGAAAATTATGTTATCAGTGGTGTTTCGAGAGTTAGAAACAATGTAGTAATGGGTTACTGTACCTACATTAGCTTATCAAAACTTTCAAGGGGCGCACATCTAAAGGCTTGCCTACGGCGCCAAATCATCTTGCACCGGCCCTGATTACCACCACCATCCTGGCCAGTGTTGTGTTCATTAACACCACCAACCTCACCAGTGTTGTCTTCTTTACCACCACCATCCTAGGCAGTGTTATGTTCATTACCACCACCACCCTGGCCAGTGTTGGGATCATTAACACCACCAACCTGGCCAGTGTTGTGTTCATAACCACCACGAACCTTGCCAGTGTAGTGTTCATTACCACCACCATCCAGGGAATGTGGCGTTCATTATCACAACCAACCTGGTCAGTGTTGTGTTCATTACCACCACCAACCTGTCCCGTGTTGTATTCATTAGCACAACAAACCTGGCCAGGAAAGGCGGTCATTACCACCAATATCCTGGCCAGTGTAGTACTCATTAACACCACCAACCTGGCCAGTGTTGTGTTCATTACCACCACCATCATTATGGTCAGTGTTGTGTTCATTATCCACCGTCCTGAACAGTGTAGCGTTCATTACCACCATCAACCTGGACATTGTTGTGTTCATTACCACCACCACCATCATTATGGTCAGTGTTGTGTTCATTATCACCACAGTCCTGGACAGTGTTGCGTTCATTACCACCACCATCCTGGATAGTATCGTGCTCATTACCACCACCATCCTGGCCAGTGTAGTGTTCATTACCAACACCATCCTGGCCAGTGCTGTGTTTATTAAAAACCACCATACTGGCCAGTGTTATGTTCATTAGCACCACCATCCTGGCCAGTGTTGTGTTCATTACCACCACCATCCTAACCAGTGTTGTGTTCATTACCACCAATATCTTGGCCAGTGTTGCGTTCAATACCACCACCATATTCGTCAGTGTGTGTGTTCATTAACACCACCAATCTGGCCAGTATTGTGTTCATGAAAACCACAAACCTGGCCAGTGTTGTGTTCATTACCACCACCAACCTGGCCAGTGTTGTGTTCACTACCACCACCATCCTGGCCAGTGTTGTGTTCATTAACACCACCAACCAGCCCAGTGATGTGTTCATTACCACCACCATCCTGGCCAGTGTTGTGTTAATTACCACCACCATCCTGGCCAGTGTTGTGTTCATTATCACCTCCAACCTGGTCAGTGTTGTGTTCATTAACGCCACCAACCTGGCCAGTGTTGTGTTTATTACCAACAATATCCTGGCCAGTGTTGTGTTCATTAACACATCCAACCTGGCCAGTGTTGTGTTTATTACCAACAATATCCTGGCCAGTGTTGTGTTCATTAACACATCCAACCTGGCCAGTGTTGTGTTCATTACCACCACCATCCTGGCCAGTGATGTGTTCATTACCACCACCATCCTGGCCAGTGTAGTGTTCATTAACACCACCATCCTGGCCAGTGTTGTGTTCGTAACCACCACCAACCTGGCCATTGTAGTGTTCATTACCACCACCATCCTGGGAGTGTTCTGTTCATCATCACCACCAACCTGGTCAGTATTGTGTTCATTAACGCCACCAACCTGGCCATGTTGTGTTCATTAATGACACCAACCTGGCCAGTGTTGTGTTCATTAACGCCACCAACCTGGCCCATGTTGTGTTCATTAATGACACCAACCTGGCCAGTGTTGTGTTGATTACCACCACCAACCTGACCAGTGTTGTGTTCATTACCACCCCCATCATGGGCAGTGTTATGTTCATTACCACCACCACCCTGGCCAGTGTTGTGATCATTAACACCACAAACCGGGCCAGTGTTGTGTTCATTACCACCACCATCCTGGCCAGTGATGTGTTCATTACCACCACCATCCTGGCCAGTGTAGTGTTCATTACTTCCAATATCCTTTCCAGTGTTGTGTTCATTAACACATCCAACCTGGCCAGTGTTGTGTTCGTTACCACCAGGGCCGGCGCTACCCACTAGGCGAACTAGGCGATCGCCTAGGGCGCCAACATCTGGGGGCGACACAAATTCAGGGCAAACTTGGATGAAATTAAAAATAAAGGGAAAACTGTGGTGGACACTGTGGTGGAGCCGTGGAGGGTCGGAGCAGGATGTTAGAAGGGTGGGGGATCGGAGGGAGGCGAGGGTAGGTAGACGGTAGCCGACTGTGTTTATTTTTTTAATATTCGTTAACCCCTCGTAGGAACTAACCCGGGTCCTGTCCTTTAGCGGCCAGGAGAACTGTCGAGCAGTGACCTGAAGGCTGACATCTGAGGAACCCTTCTCCCAACCCCACCATCCCCTCCCCTCCCTTACTGCCAGGGCGGCTGAGCCGCCCCTTCCCTGTCTTTGTCGGGATGAGGCAAGGTTTCCTGACCTCTGAAGTTTGACCTTGCATAACATAATCCCACTGAGACTGGCCAGCAGCCAGAGCCGCCAGCCGCCAGGCAAATAGTAACCTGCAACAACTTGATTAGTTGGAGATCAAGATTCAAGCTGTCCAGACTACTCACAGACACCAGTGACCAGGCCACTTCAGTCCGAGTCAGTCATCTCCAAAAGTATGGTGCAGTGGCAATAACTTCAACAGCTGGCTATCCTGCTAAACAGTAAATTGAAACTTGAAACTGTCTTATTATTTTTATAGTATGTAGTTATTTGATTTATCTTGTACTCTGTCTATAATGCTGCACACAGGGATATACCTTAGCGAGTCTTTGTTTCAATCTTAGTGCTTCTCGTCATTTCGTCAAGTTTTATCATACGTGTGTTACGATGTGTACTAGTGGACGTATGTACTGCGTGAGTGTGTACTAGTGATTGTATTTTTATCAACAATAATTTGATATATGTTTTGTAGAATATATTTGGTTATGTATCCATTACAGTAAAAGCTAATCTCCAGTTTCACGATTGTCAACATTACAAATAATTGTCCACTAAATTTTTATTACAATAAAAGACTTATTTATTTATATACTTATTTGTTTGTCATATAATATCGTCTACAATAAGCTCCTATATAATGCAATTTCAACACATACACTAAATAAAATTCACCTAACAAATTAATATGTTTTATATAGGTAGTAATGGCGTACAATAGGAGCTCAAAACCAAATACCAAGAAACAAACCAAATGTATTAAAAAAATTTTGCATCATTAAATATAAAATGGTTGAACGCTTATTGTACACGTCGTAAATGTAAATAATTTTTTAATGTGGCTTGGTCAGAGTTGCAATTATTTTTATTCATAACTGTTACCTCTCTCCATTAAGCTTTTTCTATTTATACTTAAGATGTCAATTTAATATATTGTCCGACCAATGACTGGTCACAACTCACAAGTATCTTATTTTGCACTACATGTATATAATAATGATGTAATAATAGTAGGTTATAACTCGCAGGCGGCTGGAGCGAGCTAAATGCTTATGTTATTATTTTTTAAAGATTACCCTAAAATAAAAAAAATAACTAAAAATTGTTTCATTGACATTTACGTCAAGGATTTATTGACTTAATGTAATAACAATAATTGGTTATTTGCATGGATGAAGTTCTTAAGCCACAAGATGAAAATTATGTTATCAGTGGTGTTTCGAGAGTTAGACACAATGTAGTAATGGGTTACTGTACCTACATTAGCTTATCAAAACTTTCAAGGGGCGCACATCTAAAGGCTTGCCTACGGCGCCAAATCATCTTGCACCGGCCCTGATTACCACCACCATCCTGGCCAGTGTTGTGTTCATTAACACCACCAACCTCACCAGTGTTGTCCTCTTTACCACCACCATCCTAGGCAGTGTTATGTTCATTACCACCACCACCCTGGCCAGTGTTGGGATCATTAACACCACCAACCTGGCCAGTGTTGTGTTCATAACCACCACGAACCTTGCCAGTGTAGTGTTCATTACCACCACCATCCAGGGAATGTGGCGTTCATTATCACAACCAACCTGGTCAGTGTTGTGTTCATTACCACCACCAACCTGTCCCGTGTTGTATTCATTAGCACAACAAACCTGGCCAGGAAAGGCGGTCATTACCACCAATATCCTGGCCAGTGTAGTACTCATTAACACCACCAACCTGGCCAGTGTTGTGTTCATTACCACCACCATCATTATGGTCAGTGTTGTGTTCATTATCCACCGTCCTGAACAGTGTAGCGTTCATTACCACCATCAACCTGGACATTGTTGTGTTCATTACCACCACCACCATCATTATGGTCAGTGTTGTGTTCATTATCACCACAGCCCTGGACAGTGTTGCGTTCATTACCACCACCATCCTGGATAGTATCGTGCTCATTACCACCACCATCCTGGCCAGTGCAGTGTTCATTACCAACACCATCCTGGCCACTGTTGTGTTCATTAACACATCCAACCTGGCCAGTGTTGTGTTTATTACCAACAATATCCTGGCCAGTGTTGTGTTCATTAACACATCCAACCTGGCCAGTGTTGTGTTCATTACCACCACCATCCTGACGAGTGTAGTGTTCATTACCACCACCATCCTGGCCAGTGTTGTGTATATTACCAACAATATCCTGGCCAGTGTTGTGTTCATTAACACTTCCAACCTGGCAAGTGTTATGTTCATTAGCACCACCATCCTGGCCAGTGTTGTGTTCATTACCACCACCATCCTAACCAGTGTTGTGTTCATTACCACCAATATCTTGGCCAGTGTTGCGTTCAATACCACCACCATATTCGTCAGTGTGTGTGTTCATTAACACCACCAATCTGGCCAGTATTGTGTTCATGAAAACCACAAACCTGGCCAGTGTTGTGTTCATTACCACCACCAACCTGGCCAGTGTTGTGTTCACTACCACCACCATCCTGGCCAGTGTTGTGTTCATTAACACCACCAACCAGCCCAGTGATGTGTTCATTACCACCACCATCCTGGCCAGTGTTGTGTTAATTACCACCACCATCCTGGCCAGTGCTGTGTTCATTATCACCTCCAACCTGGTCAGTGTTGTGTTCATTAACGCCACCAACCTGGCCAGTGTTGTGTTTATTACCAACAATATCCTGGCCAGTGTTGTGTTCATTAACACATCTAACCTGGCCAGTGTTGTGTTTATTTCCAACAATATCCTGGCCAGCGTTGTGTTCATTAACACATCCAACCTGGCCAGTGTTGTGTTCATTACCACCACCATCCTGGCCAGTGTTGTGCTCATTAACACCATCAACCCGACCAGTGTTGTGTTCATTACCACCACCATCATTTGCAGTGTTATGTTCATTTCCAGCACCACCCTGGCCAGTGTTGTGTTTATTACCACCACCATCCTGGCCAGTGTTGTGTTCCTAACCACCACCATCCTGGCCAGTGTAGTGTTCATTAACACCACCATCCTTGCCAGTGTTGTGTTCATTAACACCACCAACCTGGCCAGTGTTGTGTTCATTACCACCACCATCCTGGCCAGTGTTGTGTTCATTAACACCACAAACCTATCCAGTGATGTGTTCATTACCACAACCATCCTGGCCAGTGTTGTGTTAATTACCACCACCATCCTGGAAAGTGTAGTGTACATTACCACCACCGTCCTGGAGAGTGTTGTGTTTATTACCACCACCATCCTGGCCTGTCTAGTTTTCATTACCACCACCAACCTGGCGAGTGTTGTGTTCATTACAAGCACCATCTTTATGGTCAGGGTTGTGTTCATTACCACCACCAACCTGGACAGTGTAGTGTTCATTACCACCACCATCCTGGCCAGTGTTGTGCTCATTACCACAAATATCCTGGCCAGTGTTGTGTTCATTAACACATCCGACCTTGCCAGTGTTGAGTTCATTACCACCACCATCCTGGCCAGTGTTATGTTCATTACCACCACCACCCTGGCCAGTGTTGTGGTCATAACCACCACCAACCGTGTCAGTGTAGTGTTCATTACCACCATCATCCTGGGAAAGCTGTGTTCATTAACACCACCAACCTGGTCAGTGTTGTGTTCATTACCACCACCAACCTGGCCCGTGTTGTGTTCATTAACGCCACCAATCTGGTCAGTGTTGTTTTCATTACCACCACCATTCTGGGTGTGTTGTGTTCATTACCACCACCAACCTAGCCAGTGTTGTGTTCATTGCCACCACCATCCTGGCCAGTGTTGAGTTCATTACCACCAATATCCTGGCCAGTGTTGCGTTCAATATCACCACCATCATCGCCAGTGTGTGTGCTCATTTACACCAAAACCTGGCCAGTGTTGAGTTCATTACCACAAATATCCTGGCCAGTGTTGCGTTCAATATCACCACCATCATCGCCAGTGTGTGTGCTCATTAACACCACCAACCTGGCCAGTATTGTGTACATTACCACTACCATCGTGGCCAGTGTTGTGTTCAGTACCACCACAAACCTGCCAGTGTTATGTTCATTACCACCACCACCCTGGCCAGTGTTGTTCTCATTAACACCACCAACCTGGCCAGTGTTGTGTTCATATCCACCACCATCCTGGCCAGTGCTGTTCATTTACACCACCAACCTGCCCAGTGATGTGTTCATTACCACTACCATCCTGGCCAGTGTTGTGTTTATTACCACCGCCATCCTGGCAAATGTTGTGTTCATTAATGCCACCAACCTGGTCAGTGTTGTGTTCATTACTACCACCATTCTGGGAGTGTTGTGTTCATCATCACCACCAACCTGGTCAGTATTGTGTTCATTAACGCCACCAACCTGGCCCATGTTGTGTTCATTAATGACACCAACCTGGCCAGTGTTGTGTTCATTACCACCACCAACCTGACCAGTGTTGTGTTCATTACCACCCCCATCATGGGCAGTGTTATGTTCATTACCACCTCCAATCTGGCCAGTGTTGTGATCATTAACACCACAAACCTGGCCAGTGTTGTGTTCATTACCACCACCATCCTGGCCAGTGTTGTGTTCATTACCACCACCATCCTGGCCAGTGTAGTGTTCATTAACACCACCATCCTGACCAGTGTTGTGTTCATAACCACCACCAACCTGGCCATTGTAGTGTTCATTACCACCACCATCCTGGGAGTGTTGTGTTCATTACCACCACCAACCTTGCCCGTGTTGTGTTCATTAACGCCACTAACATGGTCAGTGTTGTGTTCATTACCGCCACCATTCTGGGAGTGTTGTGTTCATTACCACCACCAACCTGACCAGTGTTGTGTTCATTACCACCACCATCCTGGCCAGTATCGTGCTCATTACCACCACCATCCTGGCCAGTGTAGTGATCATTACCAACACCATCCTGGCCAGTGTTCTGATCATTAACACCACAAACCTGGCAAGTGTTGTGTTCATTACCACCACCATCCTGGCCAGTGTAGTGTTCATTAACACCACCATCCTGGCCAGTGTTGTGTTCATAACCACCACCAACCTGGCCATTGTAGTGTTCATTACCACCACCATCCTGGGAGTGTTCTGTTCATTATCACCACCAACCTAGCCAGTCTTGTGTTCATTACCACCACCATCCTGGGCACTATTATGTTCATTAGCACCACCATCCTGGCCAGTGTTGTGTTCATTAACACCACCATCCTGGCCAGTGTTGTGTTCATAACCACCACCAACCTGGCCATTGTAGTGTTCATTACCACCACCATCCTGGGAGTGTTCTGTTCATTATCACCACCAACCTAGTCAGTGTTGTGCATATTACCACCACCAACCTTGCCAGTGTTATGTTTATTGCCACCACCAACCTGGCCAGTGTTGTGTTCATTAACGCCACCAACCTGATCAGTATTGTGTTCATTACCACCACCATCCTGGGAGTGTTGTGTTCATTATCACCACCAACCTGGTCAGTGTTGAGCTCATTACCACCAACAACCTGTCCCCTGTTGTATTCATTAGCACCACAAACCTGGCCAGGAGGTGTTCATTACCACCAATATCCTGGCCCGTGTTGTGATCATTAACACCACCAACCTGGCCAGTGTTGTGTTCATTACCACCACCATCCTGGCCAGTGTTGTGTATATTACCACCACCAAACTGGCCAGGGTTGTGTTCATTACCCACCATACCTGGTCAGTGTTGTGTTCATTACCACCACCATCCTGGTCAGTGTTGTGTTCATTACCACCACCATCCTGGCAGTGTTGTGTTCATTACCACCACCATCCTGGCCAGTGTTGTGTTCATTACCACCACCATCCTGGCCAGTGTTGTGTTCATTACCACCACCATCCTGGCCAGTGTTGTGTTCATTAACCACCAACCTGGCCAGTGTTGTGTTCATTACCACCACCATCCTGGCCAGTGTTGTGTTCATTACCACCACCATCCTAGCCAGTGTTGTGTTCATTACCACCACCATCCTGGCCAGTGTTGTGTTCATTACCACCACAATCCTGGCCAGTGTTGTGTTCATTACCACCACCATCCTGGCCAGTGTTGTGTTCATTACCACCACCATCCTGGCCAGTGTTGTGTTCATTACCACCACCAACCTGGCCAGTGTTGTGTTCATTACCACCACCAACCTGGTCAGTGTTGTGTTCATTACCACCACCATCCTGGCCAGTGTTGTGTTCATTACCACCACCAACCTGGCCAGTGTTGTGTTCATTACCACCACCAACCTGGCCAGTGTTGTGTTCATTAACACCACCAACCTGGCCAGTGTTGTGTTCATTACCACCACCATCCTGGCCAGTGTTGTGTTCATTAACACCACAAACCTGGTCAGTGTTGTGTTCATTACCACCACCAACCTGGCCAGTGTTGTGTTCATTACCACCACCATCCTGGCCAGTGTTGTGTTCATTACCACCACCATCCTGGCCAGTGTTGTGTTCATTACCACCACCATCCTGGCCAGTGTAGTGTTCATTACCACCACCATCCTGGACAGTGTTGTGTTTATTACCAACAATATCCTGGCCAGTGTTGTGTTCATAACACATCCAACCTGGCCAGTGTTGTGTTAATTACCACCACTATCCTGACCAGTGTAGTGTTCATTACCACCACCATCCTGGCCAGTGTTGTGTTCATTAACACATCCAACCTGGCCAGTGTTGTGTTCATTACCACCACCATCCTGGCCAGTGTTGTGTTCATTAACACCATCAACCCGACTAGTGCTGTGTTCATTACCACCACCATCATTTACAGTGTTATGTTCATTTCCACCACCACCCTGGCCAGTGTTGTGTTTATTACCACCACCATCCTGGCCAGTGTTGTGTTCATTACCACCACCATCCTGGCCAGTGTGTGTTCATTAACACCACCATCCTGGCCAGTGTTGTGTTCATTAACACCACCAACCTGGCCAGTGTTGTGTTCATTACCACAACCATCCTGGCCAGTGTAGTGTTCATTAACACCACCATCCTGGCCAGTGTTGTGTTCATTAACACCACCAACCTATCCAGTGATGTGTTCATTACCACAACCATCCTGGCCAGTGTTGTGTTAATTACCACCACCATCCTGGCCAGTGTAGTGTACATTACCACCACCTTCCTGGACAGTGTTGTGTTCATTACCACCACCATCCTGGCCTGCCTAGTTTTCACTACCACCACCAACCTGGCGAGTGTTGTGTTCATTACCACCACCATCTTATGGTCAGGGTTGTGTTCATTACCACCACCAACCTGGACAGTGTAGTGTTCATTACCACCACCACCATCCTGGCCAGTGTTGTGTTCATTACCACCAATATCCTGGCCAGTTTTGTGTTCATTAACACATCACCTGGCCAGTGTTGTGTTCATTACCACCACCATCCTGGCCAGTGTTGTGTTCATTACCACCACCATCCTGGCAGTGTATGTTCATTACCACCACCACCTGGCCAGTGTTGTGTCCATTACCACCACCAACCTGGCCAGTGTTGTGTTCATAACCACCACCAACCTGGCCAGTGTAGTGTTCATTACCACCACCATCCTGGGAGTGTTGTGTTCATTATCACCACCAACCTGGTCAGTGTTGTGTTCATTACCACCACCAACCTGGCCCGTGTTGTGTTCATTAACGCCACCAATCTGGTCAGTGTTGTTTTCATTACCACCACCATTCTGGGTGTGTTGTGTTCATTACCACCACCAACCTAGCCAGTGCTGTGTTCATTACCACCACCATCCTGGGCAGTGTTATGTTCATTAGCACCACCATCCTGGCCAGTGTTGTGTTCATTACCACCACCATCCTGGCCAGTGTTATGTTCATTAGCACCACTATCCTGGCCAGTGTTGCGTTCAATATCACCACCATCATCGCCAGTGTGTGTGCTCATTAACACCACCAACCTGGCCAGTATTGTGTACATTACCACCAATATCCTGGCCAGTGTTGCGTTCAATATCACCACCATCATCGCCAGTGTGTGTGCTCATTAACACCACCAACCTGGCCAGTGATGTGTTCATTGCCACTACCATCCTGGCCAGTGTTGTGTTTATTACCACCATCATCCTGGCCAGTGTTGTGTTCATTAATGCCACCAACCTGGTCACTGTTGTGTTCATTACCACCACCATCCTGGGAGTGTTGCGTTCATTAGCACCACCAACCTGACCATTGTTGTGTTCATTACCACCACCATAATTGCCAGTGTAGGGTTCTTTAACACCACCATCCTGGGCAGTGTTTTGATCATTAACACCACCAACCTGGCCAGTGTTGTGTTCATAACCACCACCAACTTGGCCAGTGTAGTGTTCATTACCACCACCATCCTGGCCAGTGTTGTGTTCATTAACACACCAACCTGGCCAGTGTTGTGTTCATTACCACCACCATCCTGGCCAGTGTTGTGTTCATTAACACCACCAACCTGGCCAGTGTTGTGTTCATTAACACCACAACCGACTAGTGCTGTGTTCATTACCACCACCATCATTTGCAGTGTTTTGTTCATTTCCACCACCACCCTGGCAAGTGTTGTGTTTATTACCACCACCATCCTGGCCAGTGTTGTGTTCCTAACCACCACCATCCTGGCCAGTGTGGTGTTCATTAACACCACCATCCTGGCCAGTGTTGTGTTCATTAACACCACCAACCTGGCCAGTGTTGTGTTCATTACCACCACCATCCTGGCCAGTGTAGTGTTCATTAACACCACCATCCTGGCCAGTGTTGTGTTCATTAACACCACCAACCTGGCCAGTGATGTGTTCATTACCACAACCATCCTGGCCAGTGTTGTGTTCATTACCACCACCATCCTGGCCAGTGTTGTGTTCATTAACACCACCAACCTATCCAGTGATGTGTTCATTACCACCACCGTCCTGGACACAGTTGTGTTAATTACCACCACCATCCTGGTCTGTCTAGTTTTCATTACCACCACCAACCTGGCGAGTGTTGTGTTCATTACCACCACCATCTTTATGGTCAGGGTTGTGTTCATTACCACCACCAACCTGGACAGTGTATTGTTCATTTCCACCACCACCAACCTGGCGAGTGTTGTGTTCATTACCACCACCAACCTGGCCAGTGTTGTGTTCATTACCACCACCATCCTGGCCAGTGTTGTGTTCATTACCACCACCATCCTGGGCAGTGTTATGTTCATTACCACCACCTCCCTGGCCAGTGCTGTGACCATTAACACCACCAACCTGGTCAGTGTTGTGTTCATAACCACCACCAACCTGGTCAGTGTAGTGTTCATTACCACCATCATCCTGGGAGTGCTGTGTTCATTATCACCACCAACCTGGTCAGTGTTGTGTTCATTACCACCACCAACCTGGTCAGTGTTGTGTTCATTACCACCACCAACCATGTCCGTGTTGTGTTTATTACCACCACCATCCTGGCCAGTGTTGTGTTCCTAACCACCACCATCCTGGCCAGTGTGGTGTTCATTAACACCACCATCCTGGCCAGTGTTGTGTTCATTAACACCACCAACCTGGCCAGTGTTGTGTTCATTACCACAACCATCCTGGCCAGTGTAGTGTTCATTAACACCACCATCCTAACCAGTGTTGTCTTCATTAACACCAACAACCTATCCAGTGATGTGTTCATTACCACAACCATCCTGGCCAGTGTTGTGTTAATTACCACCACCATCCTGGCCAGTGTAGTGTACATTACCACCACCGTCCTGGACAGTGTTGTGTTTATTACCACCACCATCCTGGCCTGTCTAGTTTTCACTACCACCACCAACCTGGCGAGTGTTGTGTTCATTACAACCACCATCTTTATGGTCAGGGTTGTGTTCATTACCACCACCAACCTGGCCAGTGTAGTGTTCATTACCACCACCATCCTGGCCAGTGTTGTGTTCATTACCACCAATATCCTGGCCAGTGTTGAGTTCATTAACACATCCGACCTGGCCAGTGTTGTGTTCATTACCACCACCATCCTGGCCAGTGTTGTGTTCATTACCACCACCATCCTGGGCAGTGCTATGTTCATTACCACCACCACCCTGGCCAGTGCTGTGACCATTAAAACCACCAACCTGGTCAGTGTTGTGTTCATAACCACCACCAACCTGGTCAGTGTAGTGTTCATTACCACCATCATCCTGGGAGTGCTGTGTTCATTATCACAACCAACCTGGTCTGTGTTGTGTTCATTACCACAACCAACCTGGCCCGTGTTTTGTTCATTAACGCCACCAATCTGGTCAGTGCTGTTTTCATTACCACCACCATTCTGGGTGTTTTGTGTTCATTACCACCACCAACCTAGCTAGTGTTGTGTTCATTACCACCACCATCCTGGGCAGTGTTATGTTTATTACCACCACCACCCTGGTCAGTGTTTTGATCATTAACACCACCAACCTGGCCAGTGTTGTGTTCATAACCACCACCAACTTGGCCAGTGTAGTGTTCATTACCACCACCATCCTGGCCAGTGTTGTGTTCATTAACACATCCAACCTGGCCAGTGTTGTGTTCATTACCACCACCATCCTGGCCAGTGTTGTGTTCATTAACACCATCAACCCGACTAGTGTTGTGTTCATTAACACCATCAACCCGACTAGTGCTGTGTTCATTACCACCACCATCATTTGCAGTGTTATGTTCATTTCCACCACCACCCTGGCCAGTGTTGTGTTTATTACCACCACCATCCTGGCCAGTGTTGTGTTCCTAACCACCACCATCCTGGCCAGTGTGGTGTTCATTAACACCACCATCCTGGCCAGTGTTGTGTTCATTAACACCACCAACCTGGCCAGTGTTGTGTTCATTACCACCACCATCCTGGCTAGTGTAGTGTTCATTAACACCACCATCCTAACCAGTGTTGTGTTCATTAACACCACCAACCTATCCAGTGATGTGTTCATTACCACAACCATCCTGGCCAGTGTTGTGTTAATTACCACCACCATCCTGGCCAGTGTTGTGTTCATTAACACCACCAACCTATCCAGTGATGTGTTCATTACCACCACCGTCCTGGACAGAGTTGTGTTAATTACCACCACCATCCTGGCCTGTCTAGTTTTCATTACCACCACCAACCTGGCGAGTGTTGTGTTCATTACCACCACCATCTTTATGGTCAGGGTTGTGTTCATTACCACCACCAACCTGGACAGTGTATTGTTCATTTCCACCACCACCAACCTGGCGAGTGTTGTGTTCATTACCACCACCATCTTTATGGTCAGGGTTGTGTTCATTACCACCACCAACCTGGCCAGTGTTGTGTTCATTACCACCACCATCCTGGCCAGTGTTGTGTTCATTACCACCACCATCCTGGGCAGTGTTATGTTCATTACCACCACCCCCTGGCCAGTGCTGTGACCATTAACACCACCAACCTGGTCAGTGTTGTGTTCATAACCACCACCAACCTGGTCAGTGTAGTGTTCATTACCACCATCATCCTGGGAGTGTTGTGTTCATTATCACCACCAACCTGGTCAGTGTTGTGTTCATTACCACCACCAACCTGGCCCGTGTTGTGTTCATAACCACCACCAACCTGCTCAGCGTTGTGTTCATTACCACCACCATCCTGGGAGTGTTGTTTTCATTATCACCACCAACCTGGTCAGTGTTGTGTTCATTACCACCACCAACCATGTCCGTGTTGTGTTTATTACCACCACCATCCTGGCCAGTCTTGTGTTCCTAACCACCACCATCCTGGCCAGTGTGGTGTTCATTAACACCACCATCCTGGCCAGTGTTGTGTTCATTAACACCACCAACCTGGCCAGTGTTGTGTTCATTACCACAACCATCCTGGCCAGTGTAGTGTTCATTAACACCACCATCCTAACCAGTGTTGTCTTCATTAACACCACCAACCTATCCAGTGATGTGTTCATTACCACAACCATCCTGGCCAGTGTTGTGTTAATTACCACCACCATCCTGGCCAGTGTAGTGTACATTACCACCACCGTCCTGGACAGTGTTGTGTTTATTACCACCACCATCCTGGCCTGTCTAGTTTTCACTACCACCACCAACCTGGCGAGTGTTGTGTTCATTACCACCACCATCTTTATGGTCAGGGTTGTGTTCATTACCACCACCAACCTGGACAGTGTAGTGTTCATTACCACCACCACCATCCTGGCCAGTGTTGTGTTCATTACCACCAATATCCTGGCCAGTGTTGTGTTCATTAACACATCCGACCTGGCCAGTGTTGTGTTCATTACCACCACCATCCTGGCCAGTGTTGTGTTCATTACCACCACCATCCTGGGCAGTGCTATGTTCATTACCACCACCACCCTGGCCAGTGCTGTGACCATTAAAACCACCAACCTGGTCAGTGTTGTGTTCATAACCACCACCAACCTGGTCAGTGTAGTGTTCATTACCACCATCATCCTGGGAGTGCTGTGTTCATTATCACCACCAACCTGGTCTGTGTTGTGTTCATTACCACAACCAACCTGGCCCGTGTTTTGTTCATTAACGCCACCAATCTGGTCAGTGCTGTTTTCATTACCACCACCATTCTGGGTGTTTTGTGTTCATTACCACCACCTACCTAGCTAATGTTGTGTTCATTACCACCACCATCCTGGGCAGTGTTTTGTTCATTTGCAACACCATCCTGGCCAGTGCTGTGTTCATTGCCACCACCATCCTGGCCAGTGTTGAGTTCATTGCCACCAATATCCTGGCCAGTGTTGCGTTCAATATCACCACCATCATCGCCAGTGTGTGTGCTCATTAACACCACCAACCTGGCCAGTATTGAGTTCATTACCACCAATATCCTGGCCAGTGTTGCGTTCAATATCACCACCATCATCGCCAGTGTGTGTGCTCATTAACACCACCAACCTGGCCAGTATTGTGTACATTAAAACCACAAACCTGGCAAGTGTTGTGTTCATTACGACCACCAACCTGGCCAGTGATGTGTACATTACCACTACCATCCTGGCCAGTGTTGTGTTTATTACCACCATCATCCTGGCCAGTTTTGTGTTCATTAACACCACCAACCTGACCATTGTTGTGTTCATAACCACCACCAACCTGGTCAGTGTAGTGTTCATTACCACCATCATCCTGGGAGTGCTGTGTTCATTATCACCACCAACCTGGTCAGTGTTGTGTTCATTACCACCACCAACCAGGTCCCTGTTGTGTTCTTTAACGCCACCAACCTGGTCAGTGTTGTGTTCATTACCACCATCATCCTAGCCAGTGTTGTGTTTATTTCCACCACCATCCTGGGCAGTGTTATGGTCATTAGCACCACCATCCTAGCCAGTGTTGTGTTCATTACCACCACCATCCTGGCCAGTGTTGTGTTAATTACCACCAATATCCTGGCCAGTGTTGCGTTCAATAACACCACCATCCTGGCCAGTGTTGTGTTCATTAACACCACCAACCTGGCAAGTATTGTGTTCATTAACACCACCAACCTGGCCAGTGTTGTGTTAATTACAACCACCATCCTTGCGAGTGTAGTGTTCATTAACACCACTATCCTGGCCAGTGTTGTGTTCATTTACACCACCAACCTGCCCAGTGATGTGTTCTTTACCACCACCATCTTGGCCAGTGTTGTGTTAATTACCACCACCATCCTGGCCAGTGGTGTGTTCATTAATGCCACCAACCTGGTCAGTGTTGTGTTCATTACCACCACCATCCTGGGAGTGTTGTGTTCATTATCACCACCAACCTGGTCAGTGTTGTGTTCATTAACGCCATCAACCTGGCCCGTGTTGTGTTCATTAATGCCACCAACCTGGCCAGTGTTGTGTTCATTACCACCACCATCCTGGCCAGTGTTGCGTTCATTAACATCACCAACCGGACCAGTGTTGTGTTCATTACCACCATCATCCTAGCCAGTGTTGCGTTCATTACCACCACCACCCTGGCCAGTGTTGTGATCATTAACACCACAAACCTGGCCAGTGTTGTGTTCATTACCACCACCATCCTGGCCAGTGTTGTGTTTATTACCACCAATGTCCTGGCATTTTTTGTGTTCCTTTCCACAAATATCTTGGCCAGTGTTGTGTCCATTACCACCACCATCCTGGCCAGTGCTGTGTTCATTACCACCACCATCCTGGCCAGTTTAGTGTTCATTACCACCACCATCCTGGCCAGTGTTGTGTTCATTAACACATCCAACCTGGCCAGTGTTGTGTTCATTACCACCCCCACCCTGGCCAGTGTTGTGTTCATTACCACCACCATCCTGGCCAGTGTTGTACTTATTACCAGCGATATCCTGGCCAGTGTTGTGTTCATTAACACATCCAACATGTCCAGTGTTGTTTTCATTACCACCCCCAACCTGGCCAGTGTTCTCATCATTAACACCACAAACCTGGCCAGTGTTGTGTTTATTACCACCACCATCCTGGCCAGTGAAGTATTCATTAACACCACCATCCTGGCCAGTGTTGTGTTCATTAACACCACCAACCTGCCTATTGATGTGTTCATTACCACCACCATCCTGGGCAGTGTTGTGTTCATTACCACCAATATCCTGGCAAGTGATGTGTTCATTAACACATCCGACCTGGCCTGTGTTGTGTTCAATACCACCACCATCCTGGGCAGAGTTATGTTCATTACCACCACCACCCTGGCCAGTGTTGTGATCATTAACAGCACCAACGAGGCCAGTGTTGTGTTCATAACCACCACCAACCTGGTCAGTGTAGCGTTCATTACCACCACTATCCTGGCCAGTGTAGTGTTCATTACCACCACCATCCTGGCCAGTGTTGGGTTCATTACCACCACCATCATTATGGTCAATGTTGTGTTAATTATCACCACCGTCCTGGACAGTGTTGCGTTCATTACCACCACCATACTGGCCAGTGTAGTGTGAATTACCACCACCATCCTGGCCAGTGTAGTGCTCATTACTACCACCATCCTGGCCAGTGCTGTGTTTATTAAAAACCACCATACTGGCCTATGTTGTGTTCATTACCACCACCATCATTATGGTCAGAGTTGTGTTCATTACCACCACCGTCCTGTACAGAGTTGCGTTCATTACCACCACCAGCCTGGCCAGTGTTGTGTTTATTACCAACAATATCCTGGCCAGTGTTGTGTTCATTAACACATACAACCTGGCCAGTGTTGTGTTCATTAACACATCCAACCTGGCCAGTGGTGTGTTCATTACCAACCTCACCTGGCCAGTGTTGTGTTCATTACCACCACCATCCTGATCAATGTAGTGTCCATTGACACCACCATCCTGGCCAGTGTTGTGTTCATTACCACCAATATCCTGGCCAGTGATATGTTCATTAACACATCCGACCTGGCGAGTGTTGTCTTCATTACCACCCCCACCCTGGCCAGTGTTGTGATCATTAGCACCACCAACCTGCCCCGTGATGTGTTCATTACCACCACCATCCTGGCCAGTGTTGTGTTCATTACCACCAATATCCTGGCCAGTGATATGTTCATTAACACATCCGACCTTGCCTGTGTTGTGTTCATTTCCACCACCATCCTGGGCAGTGTTGTGATCATTAACACCACCAACCTGGCCAGTCTTGTGTTCATAACCACCACCGACCTGGTCAGTGTAGGTTTCATTACCACCCCCACCCTGGCCAGTGTTGTGATCATTAACACCACCAACCTGGCCAGTGTAGTGTTCATTAACACCACCATCCTGGCCAGTGTTGTGATCATTAACACCACCAACCTGGCCAGTGTAGTGTTCATTAACACCACCAACCTGGCCAGTGTTGTGTTAATTACCACCACCATCCTGGCCAGTGTTGTGTCTATTACCACCAATATCCTGGCATTTTTTGTGTTCAATACCACAAATATCCTGGCGAGTGTTGTGTCCATTACCACCACCATCCTGGCCAGTGTTGTGTTCATTACCACCACCATCCTGGCCAGTGTAGTGTTCATTACCACCACCATCCTGGCCAGTGTTGTGTTTATTACCACCACCATCCTGGCCAGTGTTGTGTTCATTACAACCACCACCTTTATGGTCAGGGTTGTGTTCATTACCACCACCAACCTGGCCAGTGTAGTGTTCATTACCACCATCCTGGCCAGTGTTGTCTTCATTACCACCACCATCCTGGCCAGTGTTGTGTTAATTACCACCACCAACCTCGCCAGTGTTTTGTTCATAACCACCACCAACCTGGCCAGTGTAGTGTTCATTACCACCACCAACCTGGCCAGTGCTGTGTTCATTACCCCCACCAACGTGGCCAGTGTTGTGTTCATTACAACCACCACCTTTATGGTCAGGGTTGTGTTCATTATCACCACCAACCTGGCCAGTGTAGTGTTCATTACCACCATCCTGGCCAGTGTTGTCTTCATTACCACCACCATCCTGGCCAGTGTTGTGTTAATTACCACCACCAACCTCGCCAGTGTTTTGTTCATAACCACCACCAACCTGGCCAGTGTAGTGTTCATTACCACCACCATCCTGGGAGTGTTGTGTTCATTATCACCACCAACCTGGTCAGTGTTGTGTTCATTACCACCACCAACCTGGCCGGTGTTGTGTTCATTAACGCCACCAACCTGGTCCGAGTTGTGTTCATTACCACCACCAACCTGGCCCGTGTTGTGTTCATTACCACCACCAACCTAGCCAGTGATGTGTTCATTACCACCACCATCCTGGGCAGTGTTATGTTCATTAGCACCACCATCCTGGCCAGTGTTGCGTTCAATATCACCACCAACCTGCCCAGTGATGTGTACATTACCACTACCATCCTGGCCAGTGTTGTGTATATTACCACCACCATCCTGGCCAGTGTTGTGTTCATTAATGCCACCAACCTGGCGGGTGTTATGTTCATTACCACCACCATCCTGGCCAGTGTAGTGTTCATTACCACCATCCTGGCCAGTGTTGTGTCCATTACCACCACCATCCTGGCCAGTGTTGTGTTCATTACCACCACCAACCTGGTCAGTGTTGTGTTCATTACCATCACCATCCTGGCCAGTGTTGTGTTCATTACAACCACCAACCTGGCCAGTGTAGTGTTCATTACCACCATCCTGGCCAGTCTAGTGTTCATTACACCCACCAACCTGGCCAGTGTTGTGTTCATTACCACCACCAACCTGGCCGGTGTTGTGTTCATTAACGCCACCAACCTGGTCCGAGTTGTGTTCATTACCACCACCAACCTGGCCAGTGTTGTGTTCATTACCACCACCATCCTGGGCAGTGTTGTGTTCATTACCACAACCACCCTGGCCAGTGTTGTGATCATTAACACCACCAACCTGGCCAGTGTTTTGTTCATAACCACCACCAACCTGGCCAGTGTAGTGTTCATTACCACCACCATCCTGGGAGTGTTGTGTTCATTATCACCACCAACCTGGTCAGTGTTGTGTTCATTACCACCACCAACCTGGCCGGTGTTGTGTTCATTAACGCCACCAACCTGGTCCGAGTTGTGTTCATTATCACCACCAACCTGGCCGGTGTTGTGTTCATTAACGCCACCAACCTGGTCTGTGTTGTGTTCATTACCACCACCAACCTGGTCTGTGTTGTGTTCATTACCACCACCAACCTGGCCCGTGTTGTGTTCATTAACGCCACCAACCTGGTCCGAGTTGTGTTCATTATCACCACCAACCTGGTCTGTGTTGTGTTCATTACCACCACCATCCTCGGCAGTGGTATGTTCATTACCACCACCATCCTGGGAGTGTTGTTTTCATTATCACCACCAACCTGGTCAGTGTTGTGTTCATTACCACCACCAACCAGGTCCCTGTTGTGTTCATTAACGCCACCAACCTGGTCAGTGTTGTGTTCATTACCGCAACCATTCTGGGAGTGTTGTGTTCATTACCACCATCATCCTAGCCAGTGTTGTGTTCATTACCACCACCATCCTGGCCAGTGTTGTGTTCATTACCACCAATATCCTGGCCAGTGTTGCGTTCAATACCACCACCATCATCGCCAGTGTGTGTGTGTTCATTAACACCACCACCCTGGCCAGTGTTGTGATCATTAACACCACCAACCTGGCCAGTGTTGTCTTCATAACCACCACCAACCTGGTCAGTGTAGTGTTCATTACCACCACCATCCTGGGAGTGCTGTGTTCATTATAACCACCAACATAGTCAGTGTTGTGTTCATTACCACCACCAACCTGGCCCGTGTTGTGATCATTAAACACCACAAACCTGGCCAGTGTTGTGTTTATTACCACCACCAACCTGGCCAGTGTTGTGTTCATTACCACCACACTTCTGGAAGTGTTGTGTTCATTACCACCACCAAACTAGCCAGTGTTGTGTTCATTACCACCACCATCCTGGGAAGTGTTATGCTCATTAGCACCACCATCCTGGCCAGTGTTGTGTTCATTACCACCACCATCCTGGCCAGTGTTGTGTTCATTACCACCACCATCCTGGGAAGTGTTATGCTCAATACCACCACCATCCTGGCCAGTGTTGTGTTCATTTCCACCAATATCCGCTCCAGTATTGAGTTCAATACCACCACCATCAACGCCAGTGTGTGTGTTCATTAACGCCACCAACATGGCCAGTATTGTGTTCATTAAAACTATAAACCTGGCCAGTGTTGTATTCATTACCACCACCATCCTGGCCAGTGTTGTGTTCATTACCACCACCATCCTGGGAAGTGTTATGCTCATTACCACCACCATCCTGGCCAGAGTTGTGTTTATTTACACCACCAACCTGCCCAGTGATGTGTTCATTACCACCACCATCCTGGCCAGTGTAGTGTTCATTAACACAACCATCCAGGCCAGAGTTGTGTTTATTTACACCACCAACCTGCCCAGTGATGTGTTCATTACCACTACCATCCTGGCCAGTGTTGTGTTTATTACCACCACCATCCTGGCCAGTCTTGTGTTCATTAATGCCACCAACCTGATCAGTGTTGTGTTCATTAACGCCACCAACCTGGCCAGTGTTGTGTTCATTACCACCACCAACCTGACCAGGCTTGTGTTCATTACCACCCCCATCATGGGCAGTGTTATGTTCATTACCACCACCACCCAATGTAGTGTTGTGATCATTAACACCACAAACCTGGCCAGTGTTGTGTTCATTACCACCACCATCCTGGCCAGTGTAGGGTGTATTAACACCACCATCCTGGCCAATGTTGTGTGCATTAACACCACCAACCTGCCCAGTGATGTGTTCATTACCACCACCATCATGGCCAGTGTAGTGTTCATTAACACCACCATCCTGGCCAGTGTTGTGTTCTTAACCACCACCAACCTGGCCAGTGTAGTGTTCATTACCACCACCATCCTGGGAGTGTTCTGTTCATTATCACCACCAATCTGGTCAGTGTTGTGTTTATTACCACCACCAACATGGTTAGTGTTGTGTTCATTACCATTACCATTCTGGGAGTGTTGTGTTCATTACCACCACCAACCTAGCCAGTGTTGTGTTCATTATCACCACCATCCTGGGCAGTGTTATGTTCATTAGCACCACCATCCCGGCCAGTGTTGTGTTCATTACCACCACCATCCTGGCCAGTGTTGTTTTCATTACCACCATTATCCTGGCCAGTGTTGCGTTCAATACCACCACCATCATCGCCAGTGTGTGTGTTCATTAACACCACCATCCTGGCCAGTATTGTGTTCATTAAAAGCACCAACATGGCCAGTGTATTGTTCGTTAACACCACAAACCTGGCCAGTAAAGGGGTCATTACCAACAATATCCTGGCCAGTGTACTATACATTAACACCAACAACCTGGCCAGTGTTGTGTTCATTACCACCACCATCATTATGGTCAGTGTTATGTTAATTATCACCACCGTCCTGGACAATGTTGCGTTCATTACCATCACCATCCTGGCCAGTGTAGTGTACATTACCACCATAAACCTGGACATTGTTGTGTTTATTACCACCACCATCATTATGGTCAGTGTTGTGTTCATTATCCACCGTCCTGAAGAGTGTTGCGTTCATTACCACCACCATCCTGGCCAGTGTAGTGTTCATTACCACCACCATCCTGGCCAGTGTAGTGTGCATTAACACCACCATCCTGGCCAGTGTTGTGTTCATTACCACAACCAACCTGGAAAGTGTGGTGGTCATTCCCACCTCCAACCTGGCCAGTGTTGTGTATATTACCACCACCAACCTGGCCAGTGTTGTGTTAATTAGTTCCTCCAACCTGGCCAGTGTTATGTTTATTACCACCACCAACCTGGCCAGTGTTGTGTTAATTACCTACTCCAACCTGGCCAGTGTTGTGTTTATTACCACCACCAACCTGGCTCGTGTTGCGTTCATTACCACCACCATCCTGGCCAGTGTAGTGTTCATTACCACCACCATCCTGGCCAGTGTAGTGTGCATTAACGCCACCAACCTGATCACTGTTGTGTTCATTACCACCACCATCCTGGGAGTGTTGTGTTCATTATCACCACCAACCTGGCCAGTTACCAACACCATCCTGGGAGTGTTGTGTTCATTATCACCACCAACCTGGCCAGTGTACTGTTCATTACCACCACCATCCTGGCCAGTGTTGTGTCTATTACCACCAATATCCTGGCATTTTTTGTGTTCAATACCACAAATATCCTGGCCAGTGTTGTGTCCATTACGACCACCATCCTGGCCAGTGTTGTGTTCATTACCACCACCATCCTGGCCAGTGTAGTGTTCATTACCACCACCATCCTCGCCAGTGTTGTTTTCATTACCAACAATATCCTGGCCAGTGTTGTGTTCATTACCACCACCATCCTGGCCAGTGTTGTGTTCATTACCACCACCATCCTGGCCAGTGTAGTGTTCATTACCACCACCATCCTCGCCAGTGTTGTTTTCATTACCAACAATATCCTCGCCAGTGTAGTGTACATTACCTCCACCATCCTGGCCAGAGTTGTGTGTATTACCACCACCATCCTGGCCAGTGTTGTGTTCATTACCACCACCATCCTCGCCAGTGTTGTTTTCATTACCAACAATCCTGGCCAGTGTTGTGTTAATTACCACCACCATCCTGGCCAGTGTTGTGTTCATTACCACCACCATCCTGGCCAGTGTTGTGTTCATTACCACCACCATCCTGGCCAGTGTTGTGTTCATTACCACCACCATCCTGGCCAGTGTAGTGTACATTACCTCCACCATCCTGGCCAGAGTTGTGTGTATTACCACCACCATCCTGGCCAGTGTAGTGTTCATTACCACCACCATCCTCGCCAGTGTTGTTTTCATTACCACCACAATCCTGGCCAGTGTTGTGTTCATTACCACCACCATCCTGGCCAGTGTTGTGTTCATTACCACCACCATCCTGGCCAGTGTAGTGTTAATTACCACCACCATCCTGGCCAGTGATGTGTTAATTACCACCACCATCCTGGCCAGTGTTGTGTTAATTACCACCACCATCCTGGCCAGTGTTGTGTTAATTACCACCACCATCCTGGCCAGTGATGTGATAATTACCACCACCAACCTGGCCAGTGTTGTGTTAATTACCACCACCATCCTGGCCAGTGTAGTGTACATTACCTCCAACGTCCTGGCCAGTGTTGTGTTCATTACCACCACCATCCTGGCCAGTGTTGTGTTAATTACCACCACCATCCTGGTCAGTCTAGTGTTCATTACCACCACCAACCTGGCCAGTGTTGTGTTCATTACCACCACCATCCTGGCCAGTGTTGTGTTCATTACCACCAATATCCTGGCCAGTTTTGTGTTCATTAATGCATCCAACCTGGCCAGTGTTGTGTTCATTACCACCACCATCCTGGCCAGTGTTGTGTTCATTAAAACCACAAACCTGGCCAGTGTTGTGTTCATTACCACCACCATCCTGGCCAGTATTGTGTACATTAAAACCACAAACCTGGCCAGTGTTGTGTTCATTACCACCACCAACCAGGTCCCTGTTGTGTTCATTAATGCTACCAACCTGGCCAGTGTTGTGTTCATAACCTCCCCCAACTTGGCCAGTGTAGTGTTCAATACCACCACCATCCTGGGAAGTGCTATGTTCATTACCACCACCATCCTGGGAGTGTTGTTTTCATTATCACCACCAACCTGGTCAGTGTTGTGTTCAATACCACCACCAACCAGGTCCCTGTTGTGTTCTTTAACGCCACCAACCTGGTCAGTGTTGCCTTCATTACCATCATCATCCTGGCCAGTGTAGTGTTCATTATCACCACCATCCTGGCCAGTGTAGTTTTCACTACCACCACTATTCTGGCCAGTGTTGTGTTCATTCCCACCACCATCATTATGGTCAGAGTTGTGTTCATTACCACCACCAACCTGGCCAGTGTAGTGTTCATTACCACCATCCTGGCCAGTCTAGTGTTCATTACACCCACCAACCTGGCCAGTGTTGTGTTCATTACCCCCACCAACCTAGCCAGTGTTGTGTTTATTACCACCACCATCCTGGGCAGTGCTAAGTTCATTACCACAACCACCCTGGCCAGTGTTGTGATCATAAACACCACCAACCTGGCCAGTGTTTTGTTCATAACCACCACCAACCTGGCCAGTGTAGTGTTCATTACCACCATCATCCTGGGAGTGTTGTGTTCATTATCACCACCAACCTGGTCAGTGTTGTGTTCATTACCACCACCAACCTGGCCGGTGTTGTGTTCATTACCACCACCATCCTGGGCAGTGTCAAGTTCATTACCACAACCACCCTGGCCAGTGTTGTGATCATTAACACCACCAACCTGGCCAGTGTTTTGTTCATAACCACCACCAACCTGGCCAGTGTAGTGTTCATTACCACCACCATCCTGGCCAGTGTTGAGTTCATTACCACCAATATCCTGGCCAGTGTTGTGTTCATTACCACAACCAAACTGGCCCGTGTTGTGTTCATTATCGCGACCAACCTGGTCAACGTTGTGTTTATTGCCACCGCCATTCTGGGAGTGATGTGTTCATTATCACCACCAACCTGGTCAGTGTTGTGTTCATTAACGCCACCAACATGGCCCATGTTGTGTTCATTAATGCCACCAACCTGGCTAGTGTTGTGTTCATTACCACCACCAACCTGACCAGTGTTGTGTTCATTACCACCCCCATCATGGGCAGTGCTATGTTCATTACCACCACCACCCTGGCCAGTGTTGTGATCATTAACACCACAAACCTGGCCAAAGTTGTGTGCATTAACACCACCAACCTTCCCAGTGATGTGTTCATTAACACCACCATCCTGGCCAGTGTTGTGTTCATAACCACCACTAACCTTGCCAGAGTAGTGTTCATTACCACCACCATCCTGGGAGTGTTCTGTTCATTATCACCACCAACCTGGTCAGTGTTGTGTTTATTACCACCACCAACCTGGCCCGTGTTGTGTTCATTAACGCCACCAACGTGGTTTGTGTTGTGTTCATTACCACCACCATCCTGGGCAGTGTTATGTTCATTAGCACCACCATCCTGGCCAGTGTTGTGTTCATGACCACCACCATCCTGGCCAGTGTTGTGTTCATTACCACCATTAAACCGGCCAGTGTTGCGTTCAATACCACCACCATCATCGCCAGTGTATGTGTTCATTAACACCACCAACCTGGCCAGTATTGTGTTCATTAAAAACACCAACATGGCCAGTGTAGTGTTCGTTAACACCACAAACCTGGCCAGTAAAGGGATCATTACCAACAATATCCCTTGCCAGTGAAGTATTCATTAACACCAACAACCTGGCCAGTGTTGTGTTCATTAACACCAGCATCATTATGGTCAGTGTTGTGTTCAATATCCACCGTCCTGAACAGTGTAGCGTTCATTACCACCATAAACCTGGACATTGTTGTGTTCATTACCACCACCATCATTATGGTCAGTGTTATGTTAATTATCACCACCGTCCTGGACAGTGTTGCGTTCATTACCACCAACATCCTGGCCAGTGTAGTGTTCATTTCCACCATTATCCTGGCCAGTGTAGTGTTCATTACCACCACCATCCTGGCCAGTGCTGTGTTCATTAAAAACCACCATAATAGCCAGTGTTGTGTTCATTACCACCACTATCATTATGGTCAGAGTTGTGTTCATTACCACCCCCACCCTGGCCAGTGTTGTGATCATTAACACCACATACCTGGACCACTGTTGTGCTTATTACCACCACCAACCAGGGCAGTGTTGTGTTCATTACCACCAATATCCTGGCCAGTGTTGCGTTCAATACCACCACCATCATCGCCAGTGTGTGTGTTCATTACCACCACCAACCTGGCCAGGATTGTGTTCTTTAAAACCACAAACCTGGCCAGTGTTGTGTTCATTACCACCACAAACCTGCCAGTGTTGTGTTCAATACCACCACCATCCTGGCCACTGTTGTGTTCATTAACACCACCAACCTGCCCAGTGACGTTATCATTAACACCACAAACCTGGCCAATGTTGTGTTCATTACCACCACCATCCTGGCCAGTGTTGTGTTCATTACCACCACCATCCTGCCCAGTGTTGTGTTCATTACCACCACCATTCTGCCCAGTGTTGTGTTCATTAGCTCCACTTTCCTGGCCAATGTTGTGTTCATTACAACCACCATCTTTATGGTCAGGGTTGTGTTCATTACCACCACCAACCTGGCCAGTGTAGTGTTCATTACCACCACCAAACTGGCCAGTGTTGTGTTCATTACCACCACCAACCTAGCCAGTGTTGTATTCATTACCACCACCAACCTGGCCAGTATTGTGTACATTAACACCACAAACCTGGACAGTATTGTGTTCATTACCACCACCAACCTGGCCAGTGTTGTGTTCATTACCACCACCATCCTGGCCAGTGTAGTGTTCATTAACACCACCATCCTGGCCAGTGTTGTGTTCATTAACACCACCAACCTGCCCAGTGATGTGTTCATTAACACCACCATCCTGGCCAGTGTTGTGTTAATTACCACCACCATCCTGGTCAGTGTAGTGTTCATTACTACCACCATCCTGGGAGTGTTGTGTTCATTACCACCACCAACCTGGCTAGTGTAGTGTTCATTACCACCACCATCCTGGCCAGTGTTGTGTTCATTACCACCAATATCCTGGCCAATTTTGTGTTCATTAACACATCCAACCTGGCCAGTGTTGTGTTCATTACCACCACCATCCTGGCCAGTGTTGTGTTCATTATCACCACCATCCTGGGCAGTGTTATGTTCATTACCACCACCACCCTGGCCAGTGTTGTGATCATTAACTCCACCAACCTGGCCAGTGTTGTGTTCATAACCACCACCAACCTGGCCAGTGTAGTGTTCATTACCACCACCATCCTGGGAATTGTTGTGTTCATTATCACCACCAACCTGTTCAGTGTTATGTTCATTACCACCAACAACCTGGCCGGTGTTGTGTTCAGTAACGCCACCAACCTGGTCCGAGTTGTGTTCATTAAAACAACCATTCTGGGAGTGTTGTGTTCATTACCACCACCAACCTAGCCAGTGTTGTGTTCATTACCACCACCATCCTGGGCAGTGTTATGTTCATTAGTACCACCATCCTGGCCAGTGTTGTGTTCATTACCACCACCATCCTGGCCAGTGTTGTGTTCATTACCACCAATATCCTGGCCAGTGTTACGGTCAATACCACCACCATCATCGCCAGTGTGTGTGTTCATTAACACCACCATCCTGGCCAGTGTTGTGTTCATTACCACCACCATCCTGGTCAGTGTAGTGTACATCAACACCACCATCCTGGCCAGTGTAGTGTACATCAACACCACCATCTTGGCCAGTGTTGTGTTCATTAACACCACTAACTTGCACGGTGATGTGTTCATTACCACAACCATCCTGGCCAGTGTTGTGTTAATTACCACCACCATCCTGGCCAGTGTTGTGTTAATTACCACCATCATCCTGGCCAGTGTTCTGATCATTAATGCCACCAACCTGGTCAGTGTTGTGTTCATTAACACCACCAACCTGGCCAATAAAGGGGTCATTACCAACAATATCCTGGCCAGTGTAGTATTCATTATCACCAACAACCTGGCCAGTGTTGTCTTCATTATCACCACCATATTGGCCAGTGTTGTGTTCATTACCACCACCATTATTATCGTCAGAGTTGTGTTCATTACCACCCCCACCCTGGCCAGTGTTGTGATCATTAACACCACATACCTGGCCACTTTAGTGTTTATTACCACCACCAACCTGGGCAGTGTTGTGTTCATTACCACCACCATCCTGGCCAGTGTAGTGTTCATTAACACCACCATCCTGGACAGTGTTGTGTTCATTACCACCACCATCCTGGCCAGTGTAGTGTTCATTAAAAACCACCATACTGGCCAGTGTTGTGTTCATTACCACCACCATCATTATGGTCAGAGTTGTGTTCATTACCACCACCACCCTGGCCAGTGTTGTGATCATTAACACCACAAACCTGGCCAGTGCTGTGTTCATTACCACCACCATCCTGGCCAGTGTAGTGTGCATTAACACCACCATCGTGGCCAGTGTTGTGTGCATTAACACCACCAACCTGGCCAGTATTATGTTCATAACCACCACCAACCTGGTCAGTGTAGTGTTCATTACCACCACCAACCTGGCCCGTGTTGTGATCATTAACACCACAAACCTGACCAGTGTTGTGTTTATTACCACCACCAACCTGGCCAGTGTTGTGTTCATTAACGCCACCAATCTGGTCAGTGTTGTGTTCATTCCCACCACCATTCTAGGAGTGTTGTGTTCATTACCACCACCAACCTAGCCAGTGTTGTGTTCATTACCACCACCATCCTGGGCAGTCAGATTCATTACCACCACCATCCTGGGCAGTCAGATTCAGATTTCAGATTTGCCCCCGAGGGGACTAGTTTATTGGGCACCCCCTTACATCCTGTGCAAGGTGAAGCGCAGAAGCGTTTACAGCGCCCAACAGGGAAGTATGAAAAGTTCATACTTGCCTTTATGACTCGTACATTAAGGTCGTAAAAGCCTGAAGGGTCATAGGTTCTGTCAAGTTACATAAAGTGAGAGAATGATGAGTGTGTGGGGAGAAAGTTCCCGGTACATTTTATCTGTTTATGGCAAAGAGTGGGAGGTCCCTAATATTGTCAAATGCCAGGCCTGTGACTAGGAGGAGGGATATCTGGTCTGGGAGGGAAGAGGTGTAGGTAACGGCTGGGGACCTGTAGGAGGAGGTCTTAGGGCAAGTGAGGATGTAGTGAGAGAGGGTGTGAGAGTCGGGTTGGCCACAAAGTTTACAAACAGTGCGGTGAGGCTCAGGGTTGCCAATGTACTCTGTTACGAGTTGGGGATTTAGAATATAGTTATACGTCTACCCAGATCCCAACAGGTAACAACAAAAAAAAAACAAAGACAATCGGACTAAAAAAAGGGTAGACAAAGGATGCGAGTTTTCGTTGTATATAATAAAGTACCATAAATTCCTTAACAAAATATTCAGCTTATAAACTACCCTTAACCAAACTTAACCTAAACACGAGCAGTATATACATAGTAATAAAACATAGAACAATAGTGAAGCAATGTGGAGGGGGGAGAGGCAATACAAGATTACAAATACTTAAGTGAGGAGCTGAGATGGCTGACGGGCAAGGCTGAGTATGGTAGAAGACGGTAAATAGTCACTGTGCCGTAGGTTTCCAGGATAGGTGATCCTGTGGTCGCTTCCCAGAGTGAAGTGTCCTCTCCTCGAATTGGAGCTGACAAAGTAGACTGAGGCGGAAGTGACGCAACAACCAGGATATGGAGAAGGGAAACCCGGGAGTGGTAACTAAGACGAGCCATACTCGTGTTTCGTCCCTAGATGGCGTTGCTCGTGGTGCTGGGTAGGTAGATGAAGACAATCGGTGGAGGGGTTCGTAACAACTCCCATAGGTACCTGTACCCTAGGCGCAGTCTCATGTATATAAGCTGTTGAGATCGAGTCAGGGATTGATATTCTTTGTAGTAGCGGTTGTCGTCACCGGTTACAGCGTCATAGTGGCATAGTGTGACGCTACCCCGTTGTTTCAGGTGTGTCCAATTTTCGTTGAATGTCTCTCGTTGTGTGGCGTGTATGCGAGATTTGAGCTGATTCAGGGAGAGGGCGAGAGTGGCTTCAGTATCTTCTTCTTGTGTAGCTTCTTTGGCAAGCCGATCCACAGTGTCACAGGCAGTTATTCCTATATGTGACGGGATCCAAAGAAACTTGACACGGATGTCATCAGTTTGTTCTAGCCCGGCAGCGGCGGCTAAGGTGTGTTGGGCGGCAGGGGAGGAGGGGGAGGGTAATTTGAGCCTAGCTAGCGCAGAAGTGCTGTCACTGATTATAAGGAGGTTCCGGCGTTCAGTGCGAGCATAGGTCGCCCCCTCATGAATGCCCGCGAGGATGGCTATGCTTTCAGCATCAGTGGAGGAGGCCCAGTCGTGGACCCTGATTTTCCTGCAGGCCTGGCGCTCAGGAATCCACACAGCTGCCCCAGCGCTGCCCAGCGTGGTAACAGACCCATCACAGTAGACGAGGATTGGAGGGTGGGAGGTCTTTAGAGTGGAAGCGACATCATTAATCTGCTCAAGGCAGTTAAGTTTGAGCATATACCTCAGTTGGGTGGATTTACGACCAGGGAAGGTGTGGACGACAACATCAACACACGGGGAGGTCCACGGCGGTAGAGGCGGATGAGTGTACTCGGGAGGGAGAGAGGTCGAGGGGGTGTAGAGGTGATAACGCAGGATGTCAGCAGCAGTGTGGACGGGCCAGAGTTGAGAGGGAGGGGGAAAGTAATGAGGACAGGCCGGCGCAGGAGGGTATTAAGATGTGAGTTCAGTGAGCGCGACAGGGGAGTCGGTTGCTCACTGCGAAGAAGTTTAACACCAAGGATGGCATTGAGAGCAGTAATTCGATTGCAGACGGGAAGCAGGATTAGTTCGCGCTGCATGACTTCTATTCTGGTGGTCAAAGGGCAGCCGAGGATGAGTCTCATCGCTCTGTTTTGGATTTTCTCTATGCTTTGTTTCTCGCGCTGAGAGGCAACTACAAGGACAGGAGAGGCATAATCTATGACAGCTCTGACGATGGCAATGTACATGAGACGTAGGACCCTGACAGAGGCTCCTTTGAGGCCGTGAGTGAGGGACTGGAGGGGCCTCGTTCGTTGGTGGCACTGGGAGATGACGTGGGCGGCGACAGCGGAGGTCGTGGCTCTGGTAGTGGCTCGCACAGGTAGACCAAGGTACCTGTAGGTGCGTACTTGATCGATGTCTTGTCCTTGCAGAATCAGTGGTGTCTGACGCCGGAAGCGTGAGATGAACTTGGTTTTAGTGTGTGAGATGACTAGCCCGAGTGTTTGACAGGTCCGGGCGAACGTGGAGAGTATAGGTTGTTCATGTTGCACTGTAGTAATTTGGAGGAGGATATCATCAGCGTAGCTTATGATGTGACCGTCTAGGGCTCGCTCAGCAAAGATGACGTTGAGACGGCAGATGGAGTTCATGAGAACATTGAAGAGTGTAGGGCTGAGTACACCTCCCTGTGGCGTGCCAAGATCAAGGTCCCTGATCTTAGAGTAGTGGCCCTGAAAACGGACACGGGCCTGTCGATGGGAGAGGTAGTCAGCAATCCACGTGAGGAGTTTGCCCTTCACATCCATGTGAGTGAGGCCCTCAAGGATCACTTCACTGTTGGCTTTATCAAAAGCACCCTTGAAGTCGACGAAGAGGGAGGTTTTGGCGGAGGTGTTTGCCATGTAGTGAGCGATGCAGTGAGCAGTGCTCTTTCCGGGGCGGAAACCATAGAGGTCAGGGTGCAGGTGGGCTTCAATTTTCCAGTGGAGGCGGTGGAGTATCATGCGCTCCATCATCTTTGAGAAGCAGGAGATGAGGGATATTGGACGATATTCATCTTGTCTGCCTGGTTTAGGGACTGGGATGGTGATGGCAGTCTTCCATGAATGAGGCAGCTGAACAGTATCAAAAGAGAGGTTAAATAGACAGAGGAGGGGGTTACCAGGGGTGGCAATAAGGGCATTTAACACATCGTATGTGACGCCGTCATCGCCTGGGGCGGTGGACCGACCACGCTTAACAGCATTTAGTAGTTCACACTGTGTGAAAGGCACGTCAGTGTCTGCAAATAGGTCTTGGTACTCGAAGATGCGCTGTCGGCGTTGTGGTTGCAGTGGGAGGGTGAGGTCTCGTACAGCGGGTGGTAGCGCATCAATGGAGGCGGCCTCCTGCCACATCTGGGAGAGCGCCTCAGCTCGGGCAGCTGGTCTGGAGTGGAGCGCGGGTCTGGCGTTGGTGCCCCGGGCACGGTTAATGGTGCGCCATATATCACCTATAGATGTAGACTGGTCAATAGAAGAAGCAAAATCAAACCACTGCTTCTCTCGTGCGAGAGTGATGGCAGATTGGAGCTCTTTATTTGTGCGCATCAGGAAGCGTAGAGAGCCAGGGGAGCTGAGAGATTTCTTCCACTGGTCGACTGCTATTCGGTGCCATACTCGTACAGACTTAACATGAGGGTCACGGTTAACGTTCCACTGACTCCTGGGCTGGCGGTTAGGGCGGCGGTGTTTTGGGACAGGGCGGAGGAGGTCAGTGCATTGTTTGGACAGATCAAGGTAGAGCTGGTCTGCGGTTGTGACAGTGTAACCCTGAAACCATTCAGCAATGGAAGTGATGAAGGCAGGTATGTTGGCAGGGGGTAGCCTAAGCCTAGGGCCCTTGGGTGGAACGGGTATTCTCACATACTGGAGGGTAGTGTGGATAGGGAAATGGTCACTGTGGGGGGAGTGGAGGATGCGGGTGGAGTGTGGGCGGTGAGGGTCAGAGTAGAGAGCTATGTAGTCAAGTTTCCCTCCCCCGATGTGGGTGGGTGATGGAGGGCAGAGAAGACGTACAGGGTCATCGGTGGTTTGTAGGTAGGAGAGCCAGGAGTTACCCCGGGAGTTTGAGTGGGGCCCCTGGGAGCCGAGACTAGGGTGACGGGCATTGAGGTCCCCCACAAGGAGGGTGGGGGTGGAGGTGATGTGGTGTGGTAGGACAGGTAGAGTAGGGGTGGAGGGAGGCACATAGACATTGACACTATTGAGGGACATACCTTTTAGTGTGATTGTGATGGCATGTGCGTCGGTGGTGTCGTCATCAAGGGGGACGTTGAGAGGTTGGTAGGGGACATCCTTCTTGACGTAGATCCGTAGTCCACGTGCATGGCTTCGTGATTGTCCGTCGATGCGGAGAACAGGAGTGGATGGGCTCTCAACACATGTGTAGCCACTGAGCACATAGGTACCAGCAGCACACCGCGTTTCTTGGAGGCACAGCACGTCGACGTCTTCAGTGTAGACGATAGGTTTTGAGGGCGCCAAACTTGCTTTGCAAGCCGTTTATGTTCCAGGTGAGTACCTGCAGTCCTGTAGCGTTGCTATCCATTGTGGTGTATTAGACTGATTACCCCTGACGTAGACGGATGGGCCTTAGGTGCCGGCATGTCGGTGGAGTATGGGTAGCCGGGGGTGGGGTCCTCAGGTCCAACAGGTAGCCCTGGTGGAGACAGCACAGACACAGGAGCAGGTGAGGGTTGAGGTGGGTAGACAGGTTGAGGCACCACGTGACGTAAAGATGGGGGCCCCAGTACACACAACCTGTGAGCAGGGGGGGGCTCACAGGGGGACTACCAGCTTGTGTCAAACCAAAAGAGGGGAGTGACTGGGTGGCAGCAAAGGGCAGGAGTTGGCGGTGTAGGTCGGTGATGGCGGTACAGAGTATAACCAAGAGTTTCTCAACATGACTGGTAAATTCTTGGAAGAGGGACATGATCTGTGTCATGTCACTGGAGACGGGTTGTGGGGGGGCACTGGTGGCGGCACAAGGCTTGACAGCGTCAGGGTAGAGACGGGGTTGTGGGGGTGCACTGGTGGCGGCACAAGGCTTGACTGCGTCAGAGTAGTGACGGGGTTGTGGGGGGGAACTGGTGGGAACACGAGGCTTGATAGCGTCAGAGTAGAGACGGGGAGGAGGGTCAGTAGTGGTTGAGTTAGGGAATGGTAGGTGCTGTTGTGGTGCAGCCTGGTGAAGCCAGGCAGGGGCAGGTGACCCAGTAGACTGAGGGGGGGCGTTGTGGTAGACGCAGTCCTTGGGGAGGCCTCTCCCCTGGGACAGAAGGGCGACTGGGGCACTGCCGTGAGTCAGCATTGTGCCGGCCGCCACAATTACAGCACCTGGGCTCAACTACTGTACATAGCCCACACCACCCCTATTAAGGTGGTCTTTGATTTTCTGGGCACAGGCGGCTGAGTTGTGGTTATGTGAGCAGAAGCGACATCTAGGACGATCACGTCGGTAGCAGGCAGTGAAGGTGTGACCCCAATGAGAGCAGATAACACAAAATGCAGGCCCAGGATGATAGGGCTCTGCATAAAGTGGTAGAAGGATTGGATGGGCTTCCACAGTGGTTGGACATACCCTTCCCTTCCACTTGACAATAACAGCAGCTTGTGGAGTGTGTCCCCGGTAATGTCGACGTATACTGAGTATATTAGAATTAAAGTCACGTGCATCTTCGATGTCAGCGTATAGGGGGAATCGTTTCACTAGAATGTGGCAACATTCATCAGCTTCTGCTGGGGGTCCACTAGGACAACTCATTCAAAGCCAACAGTACTAAGGGTTTTATAGACTTCAGGAGTCTGACACTTGATAAAGTTCCGGTTCTTACTCTGTCGGAATTGAATGTTGGGACCATGCTGTCTGCAGTAATTCATCATCCAATTAAACCGATCCTCGACAGATTTTAATGAGTCCTTGGGAAAGTGGAGATTCAGCTTACTTGTTTGTTTGGCAGAGGACAGGGTGACAGGGTCCATGGCATTCCTGTTTCCACTGTGGCTAGTGTTTCCCATAGAAACATTACCGTCACTATCATAACACACTGGGGTCTGACTCTTGAAGGGTGTTTGATTCAGTCAACACCTGCTGTGTTTTATTCCCAGTCGAATTCTTTCTGCTTCCTTCTGTGTGTGTCGTCCTTTTCTTCCTACCACTCATGATCTCATCACCGTCACTTCCTTCACTTTTCTTCGCCTCCTCTCGCCTCCTCTTCTTTTCTTTCTTACTAATCACTTCTTAAAAATTGTCTATCACTTCTATTGTTGTTGGCCGCGGATTGTCTGCTTCTGATTCACTACTTGAAAGCCTCAGGTCGTCTTCTAAGTTGTTCAGTAGGACAATCTTTTCTACTTTAGCCAAAGCCTTCATAGGTTTCTGCCCACCACTCTCCCCAGGCATTGTGCAATGCTTGTGTTCGGTCACAGGCGAGATGGAGAGGCAACGACGTCACTACCACGTCATTCAACGTCACGCTCTTCGCACTGCGCATGCGCAGATACGAAAATAACCGACCAGATGGTCCAGGCAGGAAGTCCAGATATTTTTTCTAAAATATTGTCTAAGTCCAACATCTATAAATTTCACAAGCGACACTGTGCTTACAACTGGGCTCCACTTAAGTTCTCCAAACAGACTGAAGGTAGTCGTCTCACTAAATTCATCAGAATTGGGAATTGTAGGGAGAGCTCACTCACAGCCTTTGTTGACGTTTCACGGTGCGCATGCAGGTGAATCCTGGGCAGTGTTATGCTCATTAGCACCACCATCGTGGCCAGTGTTGTGTTCATTACCTCCAATATTCTCTCCAGTTTTGAGTTCAATACCACCACCATCATCGCCAGTGTGTGTGTTCATTAACACCACCAACCTGGCCAGAGTTGTGTTCATTTACACCACCAACCTGCCGAGTTCATTACCACTCCCATCCTGGTCAGTGTTGTGTTCAATAACGCCACCAACCTGGCCCATGTTGTGTTCATTAATGCCACCAACCTGGCCAGTGTTGTGTTCATTACCACCCCCATCATGGGCAGTGTTATGTTCATTACCACCACCAACCTGGCCCGTGTTGTGATCATTAACACCACAAACCTGGCCAGTGTTGTGTTTATTACCACCACCAACCTGGCCAGTGTTGTGTTCATTAACGCCACCAATCTGGTCAGTGTTGTGTTCATTACCACCACCATTCTGGGAGTGTTGTGTTCATTACCACCACCTACCTAGCCAGTGTTGTGTTCATTACCACCACCATCCTGGGCAGTGTTATGCTCATTAACACCACCATCGTGGCCAGTGTTGTGTTCATTCCCACCACCATCCTAGCCAGTGTTGTGTTCATTACCACCAATATCCTCTCCAGTTTTGAGTTCAATACCACCACCATCATCGCCAGTGTGTGTGTTCATTAACACCACCAACCTGGCCAGAGTTGTGTTCATTTAAACCACCAACCTGCCCAGTGATGTGTTCATTACCACTACCATCCTGGCCAGTGTTGTGTTTATTACCACCACCATCCTGGCCAGTGTTGTGTTCATTAATGCCACCAACCTGGTCAGTGTTGTGTTCATTACTACCACCATCCTGGGAGTGTTGTGTTCATTATCACCACCAACCTGGTCAGTGTTGTGTTCATTAACGCCACCAATCTGGCCCATGTTGTGTTCATTAATGCCACCAACCTGGCCAGTGTTGTGTTCATTACCACCACCACCCTGGCCAGTGCGGTGTTCATTGCCACCACCATCCTGGCCAGTGTAGTGTGCATTAACACCACCATCGTGGCCAGTGTTGTGTTCATAACCACAACTAACCTTGCCAGTGTAGTGTTCATTACGACCACCATCCTGGGAGTGTTCTGTTCATTATCACCACCAACCTGATCAGTGTTGTGTTCATTACTACCACCATCCTGGGAGTTTTGTGTTCATTATCACCGCCATTCTGGTCAATGTTGTGTTCATTAACGCCACCAACCTGGCCCATGTTGTGTTCATTAATGCCAACAACTTGGCCAATGTTATGTTCATTACCACCACCACCCTGGCCAGTGTTGTCATCATTACCACCACCATCCTGGCCAGTGTAGTGTGGATTAACACCACCATCCTGGCCAATGTTCTGTGCATTAACACCACCAACCTGCCCAGTGATGTGTTCATTACCACCACCATCCTGGCCAGTGTAGTGTTCATTACCACAACCATCCTGGGAGTGTTCTGTTCATTATCACCACCATCCTGGTCAGTTTTGTGTTAATTACCACCACAAACCTGGCCCGTGTTGTGTTCATTAACGCCACCAACGTGGTTAGTGTTGTGTTCATTACCATCACCATTCTGGGAGTGTTGTGTTCATTACCACCACCATCCTGGGCAGTGTTATGTTCATTAGCACCACCATCCTGGCCAGTGTTGTGTTCATTACCACCACCATCCTGGCCAGTGTTGCGTTCAATACCACCACCATCATCGCCAGTGTGTGTGTTCATTAACACCACCAACCTGGCCAGTATTGTGTTCATTAAAAACACCAACATGGCCAGTGTAGTGATCGTTAACACCACAAACCTGGCCTGTAAAGGGGTCATTACCAACAATATCCTGGCCAGTGTAGTATTCGTTAACACCAACAACCTGGCCAGTGTTGTGTTCATTACCACCACCATCATTATGGTCAGTGTTTTGTGCAATATCCACCGTCCTGAGCAGTGTAGCGTTCATTACCACCATAAACCTGGACATTGTTGTGTTCATTACCACCACCATACTGGCCAGTGTAGTGTTCATTACCACCACCATCCGGGCCAGTGCTGTGTTCATTGAAAACAACCATACTGGCCAGTGTTGTGTTCATTAACACCACCATCATTATGGTCAGAGTTGTGTTCATTACCACCACATACCTGGCCACTGTTGTGTTTATTACCACCACCAACTTGGGCAGTGTTGTGTTCATTACCACCACCATCCTGGCCAGTGTAGTGTTCATTAACACCACCATACTGGACAGTGTTGTGTTCATTACCACCACCATCCTGGCCAGTGTTGTGTTCATTACCACCACCATCCTGGCCAGTGTAGTCTTCATTACCACCTCAATCCTGTCCAGTGCTGTGTTCGTTAAAAACCACCATAGTGGCCAGTGTTGTGTTCATTACCACCACCATCATTATGGTCAGAGTTGTGTTCAGTACCACCACCGTCCTGTACATTGTTGCGTTCATTACCACCACCATCCTGGCCAGTGTTGTGTTTATTACCACCACCATCCTGGCCAGTGTTGTGTTCATTAATGCCACCAACCTGGTCAGTGTTGTGTTCATTGCTACCACCATCCTGGGAGTGTTGTTTTCATTATCACCACCAACCTGGTCAGTGTTGTGTTCATTACCACCCCCATCATGGGCAGTGTTATGTTCATTACCACCACCATCCTGGCCAGTTTAGTGTCCATAAACACCACCATCCTGGCCAGTGTTGTGTTCATAACCACCACTAACCTTGCCAGTGTAGTGTTCATTACCACCACCATCCTGGGAGTGTTCTGTTCATTATCACCACCAAACTGGTCAGTGTTGTGTTTATTACCACCACCAACCTGGCCCGTGTTGTGTTCATTAACGCCACCAACATGGATAGTGTTGTGTTTATCACCACCACCATCCTGGCCAGTATTGTGTTCATTAATGCCACCATCCTGGCCAGTGTTGTGTTCATTACCACCACCATCCTGGCCAGTGTTGTGTTCATTACCACCATTATCCTGACCAGGGTTGCGTTCATTACCACCACCATCCTGGCCAGTGTAGTGTTCATTACCACCACCATCCAGGCCAGTGCTGTGTTCATTAAAAACCACCATACTGGCCAGTGTTGTGTTCATTACCACCACCATCATTATGGTCAGAGTTGTGTTCATTACCACCACCGTCCTGTACAGTGTTGCGTTCACTACCACCACCATCCTGGCCAGTTTTGTGTTCATTACCACCAATATCCTGGCCAGTGATGTGTTCATTAACATATCCGACTTTGGCCTGTGTTGTGTTCATTACCACCACCATCCTGGGCAGTGTTGTGTTCATTACCACCACCATCCTGGCCAGTGTTGTGTTTATTACCAACAATATGCTGGCCAGTGTTGTGATCATTAACACCACCAACCTGGCCAGTGTTGTGTTTATAACCACCACCAACCTGGTCAGTGTAGTGTTCATTACCACCATGAACCTGGCCCGTGTTGTGATCATTAACACCACAAACCTGGCCAGTGTTGTGTTTACTACCACCACCAACCTGGCCAGTGTTGTGTTCATTAACGCCACCAATCTGGTCAGTATTGTGTTCATTACCACCACCATTCTGGGAGTGTTGTGTTCATTACCACCACCAACCTAGCCAGTGTTGTGTTCATTACCACCACCATTCTAGGAGTGTTGTGTTCATTACCACCACCATCCTGGGCAGTGTTATGCTCATTAGCACCACCATCGTGGCCAGTGTTGTGTTCATTACCACCACCATCCTAGCCAGTGTTGTGTTCATTACCACCAACATCCTCTCCAGTTTTGAGTTCAATACCACCAACAACATCGCCAGTGTGTGTGTTCATTAACACCACCAACCTGGCCAGAGTTGTGTTCATTTACAGAACCAACCTGCCCATTGATGTGTTCATTACTACTACCATTCTGGGAGTGTTGTGTTCATTATCACCATCAACCTCGTCAGTGTTGTGTTCATTAACGCCACCAACCTGGCCCATGTTGTGTTCATTAATGCCACCAACCTGGCCAGTGTTGTGTTTATCACCACCACCATCCTGGCCAGTATTGTGTTCATTAATGCCACCAACCTGGTCAGTGTTGTGTTCATTACTACCACCATTCTGGGAGTGTTGTGTTCATTATCACCATCAACCTCGTCAGTGTTGTGTTCATTAACGCCACCAACCTGGCCCATGTTGTGTTCATTAATGCCACCAACCTGGCCAGTGTTGTGTTTATCACCACCACCATCCTGGCCAGTGTAGTGTTCATTTCCACCACCATCCTGGCTAGTGTTGTGTTCATTACCACCCCCACCCTGGCCAGTGTTGTGTTTATTACCAACAATATCCTGGCCAGTGTTGTGATCATTAACACCACATACCTGGCCACTGTTGTGTTTATTACCACCACCAACCTGGGCAGTGGTGTGTTCATTACCACCACCATCCTGGCCAGTGTAGTGTTCATTAGCACCACCATCCTGGACAGTGTTGTGTTCATTAACACCACCAACCTGCCCAGTGATGTGTTCATTACCACCACCATCCTGGCCAGAGTTGTGTTCATTACCACCAATATCCTGGCCAGTGATGTGTTCATTAACACATCCGACCTGGCCTGTGTTGTGTTCATTACCACCACCATCCTGGGCAGTGTTATGTTCATTACCACCACCACCCTGGCCAGTGTTGTGATCATTAACACCACCAACCTGGCCAGTGTTGTGTTCATAACCACCACCAACCTGGTCAGTGTAGTGTTTATTACCACCACCAACCTGGGCAGTGTTGTGTTCATTAACACCACAAACCTGGCAAGTGTTGTGTTTACTACCACCACCAATCTGGCCAGTGTTGTGTTCATTAATGCCACCAATCTGGTCAGTGTTGTGTTCATTACCACCACCATTCTAGGAGTGTTGTGGTCATTACCACCACCAACCTAGCCAGTGTTGTGTTCATTACCACCACCATCCTGGGCAGTGTTATGCTCATTAGCACAACCATCGTCGCCAGTGTTGTGTTCATTACCACCACCATCCTAGACAGTGTTGTGTTCATTACCACCAATATCCTCTCCAGTTTTGAGTTCAATACCACCACCATCATCGCCAGTGTGTGTGTTCATTAACACCACCAACCTGGCCACAGTTGTGTTCATTTACACCACCAACCTGCCCAGTGATGTGGTAATTACCACTACCATCCTGGCCAGTGTTGTGTTCATTACCACCACCATCCTGGCCCGTGTTGTGATCATTAACACCACAAACCTGGCCAGTGTTGTGTTCATTAACGCCACCAACCTGGCCAGAGTTGTGTTCATTAACACCACCAACCTGGCCAGTGTTGTGTTTATTACCACCACCATCCTGGCCAGTGTAGTCTTCATTACCACCTCAATCCTGTCCAGTGCTGTGTTCGTTAAAAACCACCATAGTGGCCAGTGTTGTGTTCATTACCACCACCATCATTATGGTCAGAGTTGTGTTCAATATCCACCGTCCTGAACAGTGTAGCGTTCATTACCACCATAAACCTGGACATTGTTGTGTTCATTACCACCACCATCATTATGGTCAGTGTTATGTTAATTATCACCACCGTCCTGGACAGTGTTGCGTTCATTACCACCACCATCCTGGCCAGTGTAGTGTTCATTACCACCACCATCCTGGCCAGTGTAGTCTTCATTACCACCTCAATCCTGTCCAGTGCTGTGTTCGTTAAAAACCATCATAGTGGCCAGTGTTGTGTTCATTACCACCACCAACATTATGGTCAGAGTTGTGTTCATTACCACCCCCACCCTGGCCAGTGTTGTGTTTATTACCACCACCATCCTGGCCAGTGTTGTGTTCATTAATGCCACCAACCTGGCCAGTGTAGTGTTCATCAACACCACCATCCTGGACAGTGTTGTGTTCATTAACACCACCATCCTGGCCAGTGTTGTGTTTACTACAAACAATATCCTGGCCAGTGTTGTGTTCATTACCACCACCATCCTGGCCAGTGATGTGTTCATTACCACCACCATCCTGGCCAGTGTTGTGTTAATTACCACCATCATCCTGGCCAGTGTTGTGTTCATTACCACCACCATCCTGGCCAGTGTTGTGTTTACTACAAACAATATCCTGGCCAGTGTTGTGTTCACTACCACCACCATCCGGGCCAGTGTTGTGTTCATTACCACCACCATCCTGGCCAGTGTTGTGTTGATTACCACCATCATCCTGGCCAGTGTTGTGTTCATTACCACCACCATCCTGGCCAGTGTTGTGTTCATTACCACCACCGTCCTGGCCAGTGTTGTGTTCATTACCACCACCATCCTGGCCAGTGTTGTGTTCATTACCACCACCAACCTGGCCAGTGTAGTGTTCATTACCACCACCATCCTGGCCAGTGTTGTGTTCATTACCACCACCAACCTGGCCAGTGTTGTGTTTAATACCACCACCAACCTGGCCAGTGTAGTGTTCATTACCACCTCCATCCTGGCCGGTGTTGTGTTCAATACCACCACCAACCTGGCCAGTGTAGTGTGCATTAACGCATCCAACTTGATCAGTGTTGTGTTCATTACCACCACCATTCTTGCAATGTTGTGTTCATTACCACCACCATCCTGGGCAATGTTGTATTCATTACCACCACCATCCTGGGAGTGTTGTGTTCATTATCACCACTTAATCTGGCCAGTGTTCTGTTCATTATCACCACAAACCTGGCCAGTGTTGTGTTCATTACCACCACAATCCTGGGAGTGTTGTGTTCATTACCACGACCAACCTGGCCAGTGTTGTGTTCATTACCACCAACCATTCTTATGGCCATTGTTGTGTTCATTACCACCACCGTCCTGGCCAGTGTTACGTTTATTACCACCACCAACCTAGCCAGTGTTGTGTTCATTACCACCACCATCCTGGGCAGTGTTATGTTCATTAGCACCACCATCCTGGCCAGTGTTGTGTTCATTACCACCAATACCCTGGCCAGTGTTGCGTTCAATACCACCACCATCATCGTCAGTGTGTGTGTTCATTAACACCACCAACGTGGCCAGAATTGTGTTCATTAAAACCACGAACATGGCCAGAGTAATGTTCATTAACACAACAAACCAGGCCAGTGAACGGGTCATTACCACCACTGTCCTGGCCAGTGTAGTATTCATTAACACCGCCAACCTGGCCAGTGTTGTATTCATTACCACCACAATCATTATGGTCAGTGTTGTGTTCATTATTACCATCCTGAACAGTGTTGCGTTCAAAACCACCATGAACCTGGCCATTGTTGTGTTCATTACCACCACCATCATTATGGTCAGTGTTGTGTTCATTACCACCACCGTCCTGGAGAGTGTTGCGTTCATTACCACAACCATCCTGGCAAGTATAGGGATTATTACCACGACCATCCTGGCCAGTGTAGTGTTCATTAACACCACCAACCTCACCAGTGTAGTGTTCATTACCACCACGATCCTGGGCAGTGTTATGTTCATTACCACCACCACCCTGGCCAGTCTTGTGTTCATTCCCACCTCCAACCTGCCCACTGTTATGTTTATTGCCACCTCCAACCTGCCCACTGTTATGTTTATTACCACCACCAACCTGCCCACTACTATGTTTATTACCACCACCAACCTGGCCAGTGTTGTGTTCGTTACCACCACCAACCTGGCCAGTGTTATGTTTATTACCACCACCAACCTGGTCAGTGTTGTTTTCATTACCACCACCAACCTGGCCAGTGTTGTGTTCGTTACCACCACCAACCTGGCCACTATAGTGTTCATTACCACCACCAACCTGGTCAGTGTTGTTTTCATTACCACCTCCAACCTGCCCAGTGTTATGTTCATTACCACCACCAACCTGGTCAGTGTTGTTTTCATTACCACCACCAACCTGGCCAGTGTTGTGTTCATTAACGCCACCAACCTGGTCAGTGTTGTGTTCATTACCACGACCATTCTGGGAGTGTTGTGGTCATTACCACCACCAACCTAGCCAGTGTTGTGTTCATTACCACCACCATCATTAGGGTCAGTGTTGTGTTCATTACCACCGTCCTGAACAGTGTTGCGTTCAATACCACCATAAACCTGGCCAGTGTTGTGTTCATTACCACCACCAACCTGGCCAGTGTTGTTTTCATTACCACCACCAACCTGCCCAGTGTTATGTTTATTACCACCCACCAACCTGGTCAGTGTTGTTTTCATTACCACCACCAACCTGGCCAGTGTTATGTTTATTACCACCACCAACATGGTCAGTGTTGTTTTCAATACCACCACCAACCTGGTCAGTGTTGTGTTTATTTCCACCACCAACCTCGCCAGTGTTGTGTTAATTACCACCACCAACCTGCCCAGTGTTATGTTTATTTCCACCACCAACCTGGCCAGTGTTGTGTTAATTACCACCACCAACCTGCCCAGTGTTGTGTTCATTAACGCCACCAAGCTGGTCAGTGTTGTGTTCATTACCACCACCTACCTGGCCATTGTTGTGATCATTAACACCACCAACCTGGCCCGTGTTGTGTTCATTAATGCCACCAACCTGGCCCGTGTTGTGTTCATTAATGCCACCAACCTGGCCAGTGTTGTGTTCATTACCACCACCATCCTGGCCATGTTGTGTTCATTAACACCACCAACCTGACCAGTGTTGTGTTCATTACCACCACCATCATGGGCAGTGTTATGTTCATTACCACCACCACCCTGGCCATTGTTGTGATCATTAACACCACAAACCAGGCCAGTGTTGTGTTCATTACCATCACCATCCTGGCCAGTGTAGTGTTCATTAACACCACCATCCTGGCCAGTGTTGTGTTCGTTACCACCATCATCCTCGCCAGTGAAGTGTTCATTTCCACCACCAACCTGGCCCGTGTTGTGTTCATTAACGCCACCAACCTGGCCCGTGTTGTGTTCGTTACCACCATCATCCTCGCCAGTGAAGTGTTCATTTCCACCACCAACCTGGCCCGTGTTGTGTTCATTAACGCCACCAACCTGGCCAGTGTTGTGTTCATTACCACCACCATCCTGGGAGTGTTGTGTTCATTACCACCACCATCCTGGGAGTGTTGTGTTCATTACCACCACCATCCTGGCCAGTGATGTGTTCATTAACGCCACCAACCTGGCCCGTGTTGTGTTCATTAATGCCACCAACCTGGCCAGTGTTGTGTTCATTACCACCATCATCCTGGCCAGTGTAGTGTTTATTACCACCACTATCATGGCCAGTGTAGTGTTCATTACCACCACCATCCTGGCCAGTGTTGTGTTTATTAAAATCCACCATCCTGGCCAGTGTTGTGTTCATTACCACCACTCATTCGACATACGCACCGTGAAACGTCAACAAAAGCTGTGATTGAGCTCTCCGTACAATTCTCAATTCTGATGAATTTAGTGAGACGACTACCTTCAGTCTGTTTAGAGAACTAAAGTGGAGCCCAGTTGTAAGCACAGTGTCGCTTGTGAAATTTATAGTTGTTGGACTTAGACAATATTTTAGATAAAATATCTGGACTTCCTGCCTGGACCATCTGGTCGGTTATTTTCGTATCTGCGCATGCGCAGTGCGAAGAGCGTGACGTTGAATGACGTGGTAGTGACGTCGTTGCCTCTCCATCTCGCCTGTGACCGAACACAAGCATTGCACAATGCCTGGGGAGAGTGGTGGGCAGAAACCTATGAAGGCTTTGGCTAAAGTAGAAAAGATTGTCCTACTGAACAACTTAGAAGACGACCTGAGGCTTTCAAGTAGTGAATCAGAAGCAGACAATCCGCTGCCAACAACAATAGAAGTGATAGACAATTTTTAAGAAGTGATTAGTAAGAAAGAAAAGAAGAGGAGGCGAGAGGAGGCGAAGAAAAGTGAAGGAAGTGACGGTGATGAGATCATGAGTGGTAGGAAGAAAAGGACGACACACACAGAAGGAAGCAGAAAGAATTCGACTGGGAATAAAACACAGCAGGTGTTGACTGAATCAAACACCCTTCAAGAGTCAGACCCCAGTGTGTTATGATAGTGACGGTAATGTTTCTATGGGAAACACTAGCCACAGTGGAAACAGGAATGCCATGGACCCTGTCACCCTGTCCTCTGCCAAACAAACAAGTAAGCTGAATCTCCACTTTCCCAAGGACTCATTAAAATCTGTCGAGGATCGGTTTAATTGGATGATGAATTACTGCAGACAGCATGGTCCCAACATTCAATTCCGACAGAGTAAGAACCGGAACTTTATCAAGTGTCAGACTCCTGAAGTCTATAAAACCCTTAGTACTGTTGGCTTTGAATGAGTTGTCCTAGTGGACCCCCAGCAGAAGCTGATGAATGTTGCCACATTCTAGTGAAACGATTCCCCCTATACGCTGACATCGAAGATGCACGTGACTTTAATTCTAATATACTCAGTATACGTCGACATTACCGGGGACACACTCCACAAGCTGCTGTTATTGTCAAGTGGAAGGGAAGGGTATGTTCAACCACTGTGGAAGCCCATCCAATCCTTCCACCACTTTATGCAGAGCCCTATCATCCTGGGCCTGCATTTTGTGTTATCTGCTCTCATTGGGGTCACACCTTCACTGCCTGCTGCCGACGTGATCATCCTAGATGTCGCTTCTGCCCACGTAACCACAATTCCGCCGCCTGTGCCCAGAAAATCAAAGACCACCTTAATAGGGGTGGTGTGGGCTATGTAGTTGAGCCCAGGTGCTGTAATTGTGGCGGCCGGCACAATGCTGACTCATGGCAGTGCCCCAGTCGCCCTTCTGTCCCAAGGGAGAGGCCTCCCCAAGGACTGCGTCTACCACAACGCCCCCCTCACTCTACTGGGTCACCTGCCCCTGCCTGGCTTCACCAGGCTGCACCACAACAGCACCTACCATTCCCTAACTCAACCACTACTGACCCTCCTCCCCGTCTCTACTCTGACGCTATCAAGCCTCGTGTTCCCACCAGTTCCCCCCCACAACCCCGTCACTACTCTGAAGCAGTCAAGCCTTGTGCCGCCACCAGTGCCCCCCCCCCCCCACAACCCCGTCTCTTCCCTGACGCTGTCAAGCCTTGTGCCGCCATCAGTGCCCCCCCACAACCCCGTCTCTACCCTGACGCTGTCAAGCCTTGTGCCGCCACCAGTGCACTCCCACAACCCCGTCTCTACCCTGACGCTGTCAAGCCTTGTGCCGCCACCAGTGCCCCCCCCACAACCAGTCTCCAGTGACATGACACAGATCATGTCCCTCTTCCAAGAATTTACCAGTCATGTTGAGAAACTCTTGGTTACACTCTGTACCGCCATCTCCGACCTACACCGCCAACTCCTGCCCTTTGCTGCCACCCAGTCACTCTCCTCTTTTGGTTTGACACAAGCTGGTAGTCGCCCTGTGAGCCCCCCCTGCTCACAGGTTGTGTGTACTGGGGCCCCCGAGCCAAGCCCTGCCTCATCTTTACGTCACGTGGTGCCTCAACCTGTCTACCCACCTCAAGCCTCGCCTGCTCCTGTGTCTGTGCTGTCTCCACCAGGGCTACCTGTTGGACCTGAGGACCCCACCACCGGCTACCCATACTCCACCGACATGCCGGCACCTAAGGCCCATCCGTCTACGTCAGGGGTAATCAGTCTAATACACCACAATGGATAGCAACGCTACAGGACTGCAAAGCAAGTTTGGTGCCCTCAAATCCTACGTCTACACTGAAGACGTCGACGTGCTGTGCCTCCAAGAAACGCGGTGTGCTGCTGGTACCTATGTGCTCAGTGGCTACACATGTGTTGAGAGCCCATCCACTCTTGTTCTCCGCATCGACGGACTACCACGAAGCCATGCACGTGGACTACGGATCCACGTCAAAAAGGATGTCCCCTACCAACCTCTCGACGTCCCCCTTGATGACGACACCACCGACGCACATGCCATCACAATCACACTAAAAGGTATGTCCCTCAATATTGTCAATGTCTATGTGCCTCCCTCCACCCCTACTGTACCTGTCCTACCACACCATATCACCTCCACCCTCCTTGTGGGGGACCTCAATGCCCGTCACCCTAGTCTCGGCTCCCAGGGGCCCCACTCAAACTCCCGGGGTAACTCCTGGCTCTCCTACCTACAAACTACCGATGACCCTGTACGTCTTCTCTGCCCTCCATCACCCACCCACATCGGGGGAGGGAAACTTGACTACATAGCTCTGTACTCTGACCCTCACCGCCCATACTCTACCCGCATCCTCCACTCCCCCACAGTGACCATTTCCCTATCCACACTACCCTCCAGTATGCGAGAATACCCGTTCCACCCAAGGGCCCTAGGCTCAGGCTACCCCCTGCCAACATACCTGCCTTCATCACTTCCATTGCTGAATGGTTTCAGGGTTACACTGTCACAACCGCAGACCAGCTCTACCTTGATCTGTCCAAACAATGCACTGACCTCCTCCGCCCTGTCCCAAAACACCGCCGCCCTAACCGCCAGCCCAGGAGTCAGTGGAACGTTAACTGTGACCCTCATGTTAAGTCTATACGTGAATGGCACCGAATAGCAGTCAACCAGTGGAAGAAATCTCCCACCTCCCCTGACTCTCTACGCTTCCTGATGCGCACAAATAAAGAGCTCCAATCTGCCATCACTCTCGCACGAGAGAAGCAGTGGTTTGATTTTGCTTCTTCTATTGACCAGTCTACATCTATAGGCGAGATATGGCGCACCATTAACCGTGCCCGGGGCACCAACGCCAGACCCGCGCTCCACCCCAGACCACCTGCCCGAGCTGAGGCGCTCTCCCAGATGTGGCAGGAGGCCGCCTCCATTGATGCGCTACCACCTGCTGTACGAGACCTCACCCTCGCACTGCAACCACAACGCCGACAGCGCGCATCTTCGAGTACCAAGACCTATTTGCAGACACTGACGTGCCTTTCACACAGTGTGAACTACAAATGCTGTAAAGCGTGGTCGGTCCACCGCCCCAGGCGATGACTGCGTCACATACGATGAGTTAAACGCCCTTATTGCCACCCCTGGTAACCCCCTCCTCTGTCTATTTAACCTCTCTTTTGATACTGTTCAGCTGCCTCACTCATGGAAGACTGCCATCACCATCCCAGTCCCTAAACCAGGCAGACAAGATGAATATCGTCCAATATCCCTCATCTCCTGCTTCTCAAAGATGATGGAGCGCATGATACTCCACCGCCTCCACTGGAAAATTGAAGCCCACCTGCACCCTGACCTCTATGGTTTCCGCCCCGGAAAGAGTACTGCTCACTGCATCGCTCACTACATGGCAAACACCTCCGCCAAAACCTCCCTCTTCGTCGACTTCAAGGGTGCTTTTCATAAAGCCAACAGTGAAGTGATCCTTGAGGGCCTCACTCACTTGGATGTGAAGGGCAAACTCCTCACGTGGATTGCTGACTACCTCTCCCATCGACAGGCCCGTGTCCGTTTTCAGGGCCACTACTCTAAGATCAGGGACCTTGATCTTGGCACGGCTCAGGGAGGTGTACTCAGCCCTACACTCTTCAATGTTCTCATGAACTCCATCTGCCGTCTCAACGTCATCTTTGCTGAGCGAGCCCTAGACGGTCACATCATAAGCTATGCTGATGATATCCTCCTCCAAATTACTACAGTGCAACATGAACAACCTATACTCTCCACGTTCGCCCGGACCTGTCAAACACTCGGGCTAGTCATCTCACACACTAAAACCAAGTTCATCTCACGCTTCCGGCGTCAGACACCGCTGATTCTGCAAGGACAAGACATCGATCAAGTACGCGCCTACAGGTACCTTAGTCTACCCGTGCGAGCCACTACCAGAGCCACGACCTCCGCTGTCGCCGCCCACGTCATCTCCCAGTGCCGCCAACGAACGAGGCCCCTCCAGTCCCTCACTCACGGCCTCAAAGGAGCCTCTGTCAGGGTCCTACGTCTCATGTACATTGCCATCGTCAGAGCTGTCATAGATTATGCCTCTCCTGTCCTTGTAGTTGCCTCCCAGCGCGAGAAACAAAGCATAGAGAAAATCCAAAACAGAGCGATGAGACTCATCCTCGGCTGCCCTTTGACCACCAGAATAGAAGTCATGCAGCGCGAAGTAATCCTGCTTCCCGTCTGCAATCGATTACTGCTCTCAATGCCATCCTTGGTGTTAAACTTCTTCGCAGTGAGCAACCGACTCCCCTGTCGCGCTCACTGAACTCACATCTTAATACCCTCCTGCGCCGGCCTGTCCTCATTACTTTCCCCCTCCCTCTCAACTCTGGCCCGTCCACACTGCTGCTGACATCCTGCGTTATCACCTCTACACCCCCTCGACCTCTCTCCCTCCCGAGTACACTCATCCGCCTCTACCGCCGTGGACCTCCCAGTGTGTTGATGTTGTCGTCGACACCTTCCCTGGTCGTAAATCCACCCAACTGAGGTATATGCTCAAACTTAACTGCCTTGAGCAGATTAATGATGTCGCTTCCTCTCTAAAGACCTCCCACCCTCCTATCCTCGTCTACTGTGATGGGTCTGTTACCACGCTGGGCAGCGCTGGGGCAGCTGTGTGGATTCCTGAGCGCCAGGCCTGCAGGAAAATCAGGGTCCACGACTGGGCCTCCTCCACTGATGCTGAAAGCATAGCCATCCTCGCGGGCATTCATGAGGGGGCGACCTATGCTCGCACTGAACGCCGGAACCTCCTTATAATCAGTGACAGCACTTCTGCGCTTGCTAGGCTCAAATTACCCTCCCCCTCCTCCCCTGCCGCCCAACACACCTTAGCCGCCGCTGCCGGGCTAGAACAAACTGATGACATCCGTGTCAAGTTTCTTTGGATCCCGTCACATATAGGAATAACTGCCTGTGACACTGTGGATCGGCTTGCCAAAGAAGCTACACAAGAAGAAGATACTGAAGCCACTCTCGCCCTCTCCCTGAATCAGCTCAAATCTCGCATACACGCCACACAACGAGAGACATTCAACGAAAATTGGACACACCTGAAACAACGGGGTAGCGTCACACTATGCCACTATGACGCTGTAACCGGTGACGACAACCTCTACTACAAAGAATATCAATCCCTGACTCGATCTCAACAGCTTATATACATGAGACTGCGCCTAGGGTACAGGTACCTATGGGAGTACATTGGCAACCCTGAGCCTCACCGCACTGTTTGTAAACTTTGTGGCCAACCCGACTCTCACACCCTCTCTCACTACATCCTCACTTGCCCTAAGACCTCCTCCTTCAGGTCCCCAGCCGTTACCAACACCTCCTCCCTCCCAGACCAGATATCCCTCCTCTTAGTCACAGACCTAGCATTTGACATTATTAGGGACCTGCCACTCTTTGCCATAAACAGATACAATGTACCGGGAACTTTCCCCCCACACACTCATCATTATGTAACTTGACAGAACCTATGACCCTTCAGGCTTTTACGCCCTTAATGTAAGAGTCATAAAGGCAAGTATGAACTTTTCATACTTCCCTGTTGGGCGCTGTAAACGCTTCTGCGCTTCACCTTGCACAGGATGTAAGGTGGTGCCCAATAAACTAGCCCTCTCGGGGGCACATCTCAATCTGAATCATTACCACCACTATCCTGGCCAGTCTTGTGTTCGTTACCACCACCATCCTCGCCTGTGTAGTGTTCATTACCACAACCAACCTAGAAAGTGTTGTGTTCATTCCCACCACCATCATTATGGTTAGTGTTTTCTTCATTACCACCAACAACCTGGCCAGTGTTGTGTTCATTACCAACTCCAACCTGGCCAGTGTTGTGTTTATTACCACCACCAACCTGGACGGGTTGTGTTCATTAACGTCACCAACCTGGTCAGTGTTGTGTTCATTACCACAATCAACCTGGCCAGTGTTGTGTTCATTAACACCACCATCATAGCCAGTAAAGTGTTCATTACCAACTCCAACCTGATCAGTGTTGTGTTCATTACCACCACAATCCTGGGAGTATTGTGTTCATTATCACCACCAACCTGGCCAGTGTTGTGTTTATTACCACCACCATTCTGGGAGTGTTGTGTTCATTACCACCACCATCCTGGCCAGTGTTGTGTTCATTACCACCAACATCCTGGCCAGTGTTGCGTTCAATGCCACCATCTTCATCGCCAGTGTTGTGTTCATTAAAAACCACCAACATGGTCAGTGTAGTGTGCATTAACACCACCTACTAGGCCAGTGTAGTGCTCATTAACACCGCTATCCTGGCCAGTGTAGTGTTCATTAACACCACCAACCTGGCCAGTGTTTTGTTCATTACCACCACCATCATTATGGTCAGTGATGTGTTCACTACCACCACCGATCTGGACGGTGTTGCGTTTATTACCACCACCAACCTGGCCAGTGTTGTGTTCATTAACGCCACCCACCTGGCCCGTGTTGTGTTCATTAATGCCACCAACCTTGTCAATGTTGTGTTCATAACCACCACCAACCTGGCCAGTGTTGTGTTCATTACCACCACCAACCTGTTCAGTGTTGTGTTCATTACCACCACAATCCAGGCCCGTGCTGTGTTCATTAACGCATCCAACCTGGTCAGTGTTGTGTTCAATATCACCACCATTCTGGGAATGTTGTGTTCATTACCACCACCATCCTGACCAGTGTTGTGTTCATTACCACCACCATCCTGGGAGTGTTGTGTTCATTAACACCACTTAATCTGGCCAGTGGTCTGTTCATTAACACCACCAACCTGCACAGTGTTGTGTTCATTACCACCACCATCCTGGCCAGTGTAGCGTTCATTAACACCACCATCCTGGCCAGTGTAGTGTTTATTACCACCAATATCTTGGCTTTTGTTTTGTTCATTACCACATATATATACATATATACATATACATATACATATATACATATATACATACATATACATATACATATACACATATACATATATACATATACATACATATACATATATACATATATACATATACATATATACATACATATATATACATATATATACATATATATATATATATATACATATATATATATACATATATACATATATATATACATATATATATAAATATATATACATATATATACATATATATATATACATATATATACATATATATATATACATATATATACATATATATATATACATATATATATATATATATATATATATATACATATATACACATATACACACATATACATATATACATATACATATATACATAAACATATATACATATACATATACATATATACATATATATATATATACATATATACATATATATATATATACATATATATATATATACATATATATATATACATATATATATATATATATGTATATATATATATATATATATATATATATATATATATAATCAACGACCTCACCAGCAAGGAATCGAACCCTCGACCTACTGGGTGGCCCTAGGGAACGCTTACCGGCTAGCCCACAAGGACACTAAAAGCAGTTCTAGACTCTGTTATATTTCACACAAAGCCTGTTCATCGAGCTGATGGCGCCGTGAACCTCATTGGGAAACTGCCCGTGCCTCGTATGTGGTGTCAGTAGCATTTTACCGAATCCAGCTGGTATGAAACGCGAGGTACATATATATACTTCATTTTTAGTCCATTTAACACGCGGACTTTGAACATATAATCAACGACCTCACCAGCAAGGAATCGAACCCTCGACCTACTGGGTGGCCCTAGGGAACGCTTACCGGCTAGCCCACAAGGACACTAAAAGCAGTTCTTGACTCTGTTATATTTCACACAAAGCCTGTTCATCGAGCTGATGGCGCCGTGAACCTCATTGGGAAACTGCCCGTGCCTCGTATGTGGTGTCAGTTGCATTTTACCGAATCCAGCTGGTATGAAACGCGAGGTACATATATATACTTCATTTTTAGTCCATTTAACACGCGGACTTTGAACATATAATCAACGACCTCACCAGCAAGGAATCGAACCCTCGACCTACTGGGTGGCCCTAGGGAACGCTTACCGGCTAGCCCACAAGGACACTAAAAGCAGTTCTAGACTCTGTTATATTTCACACAAAGCCTGTTCATCGAGCTGATGGCGCCGTGAACCTCATTGGGAAACTGCCCGTGCCTCGTATGTGGTGTCAGTAGCATTTTACCGAATCCAGCTGGTATGAAATGCGAGGTACATATATATACTTCATTTTTAGTCCATTTAACACGCGGACTTTGAACATATAATCAACGACCTCACCAGCAAGGAATCGAACCCTCGACCTACTGGGTTCTGACGGAAACCCTGAAATGAACTCACTGTTAGCTCTAGTTTACTTTATCACTGCCCTATCTAACCCTGTCTGAGATCGAATGAGACTTACTTGTTATACTGCAATAATGCAGCACAGGTGACTAGGCCACGTGACTATTTCTGGGACAGACGCGCAGGGACGTCTTGTTTGTGTGAGTGCTCTCCGGGACTGAGAGAGAGGCTGCGTCGCGTTTTCTCAAGGCGTTAGCTTAGGTCTACGTGACATATTTTCCGCCTAACTAATAACTCCTTGGGACACTCGTAACATTATTCAGACTGCTACACGATCTATAATAATTTAAAATTCAATAATAGTCCCCTACTTCATGAATTGCATCATTATTAAATCGGTAAACTACATTTAATATCATATAGGCCTAGTTCCACCATCTCTCGCTATGAGCAGGAAGCGCTCTCTCCCCTCCCATGACCTTGAACGCTCAGTGTTGCCAAAGGCGGGGCATTCGAAATTATCCTGAAATTTCTGAATATTACAATCGACCCCCTTAAAAAAAGACAGCACTGTCCTCATGTGCTGAGAAAAACATACATACGACCCCCCTAAAAATTTGTTCTAAGAAACTGCATCTTACCCCTTTTGCTAAACCCAGCATTCCCGTCTCCTTTTCTCTCCCGCTAACACTCGACCCCCCTAAAAGGAAACAGCACTGCCCTCATGTGCTGAGAGAACAACTTAGAACCCACCTTCAACTCTGTACTATTCCACTCGCAGCTAGCAACTCCATTTCTTCCCCATTTCTTCCTAGCCCAACTCATAACCAACCAGAACATCACGCTCCCCTTTTGCCTGGCCCTTAACTAGAGAGCCAATGTCAAAATTAATACCAGCCCAAAACAAACATGCTCTCCTTTGCCTGGCCCTTGAACTAAGACGAACCAATGTCAAAAAAATACCAGCCCAAAACAACCATGCTCTCCTTTGGCCTGGCCCTTGAACTAAGAGGAACCAGTGTCAAAACAATACACAGTCCAAAACAACATGCTCTCCTTTTGCCTGGCCCTTGAGCTAAGAGGAACCAGTGTCAAAAAAAATACCCAGTCCACGTCTCCGAACCTCATGCCGGCAGACCAACCCTCTGACAATGTACCAGTCCATATTAGTGAGGCCCTGGACATTACAACCGTACTCTCAATCCCGCTCATGACAGCAACTCAATCCCGCTCATGACAGCAACCACTACTCAACGCACATCTCTGACCTAACCATCTCTCCAATCCCCCCTGCCCTACTCACAACTCCTCCAACTCACCCTCGACAACCTGCCCTTCTCATTACCCTGCAACCTAAACTGTAATTTGTCGGCTTCGTCTTTCAGTTGCAGGCTCGATCGACCTCTCTGAACTACTTCTCTTCATCTTGCTCATCTGGAGTGGGGGCTCCTCGTCTTCCTCCTCAGATTCATCCATCGCTGGGTCTCCCGGATGCCTTAGGGTTGGAGCAGCCTTCAAGTTGCTCCGGTTTTCCACTCTCGCTTCCAGGTCTTCTTCCCCACTGGGCTCAATGCGATATAAACCAGGCCTTGGATTTAGGACCTCAACAATGTGCCATCTCGTATCAAACCAATGGTTTTGCAGCTTACACCGGCCTATTTTTACATTGTTCCTCAGCAAAACCTCCTGGCCCACTTCCCAGCTACTCTCGTGGGCTTTCTCTTCTCTTTTTCTTCTATTTATTTCCTTACGTCTCCGAACATTGATCTCCACTGCTTCCTGCAATCTTCGTTGCCGGTCTCTAATCACCATCACCCACTCATCTACCGGCTCTGGGTCTACTTCCGGCCTAAGGTCAAACGGCAGGTTTGGTTCTCTCCCGTAAAACAACAGGAATGGGGAAAACCCTGTCGTGGCATGCGGAGTCGCGTTATATTGTGACACCACTGCCTGCAGATGCTCTGGCCACCTATTCTTTTCCTCTGCCTCGAGGGTGGCCAGCAGACCGTGCAGGGTTCGATTGAACCGTTCCACCATACCATTTCCCTGTGGGTGATATGCTGACGTCCTTATTTTCTTCACCCCAAAGGTGGCACAAGTTTGTCGGACCAATGCACTGCCAAAATTCCTTCCCTGATCGGTCAACAGTCGCTCAGGTGCACCCACTGCCAGGAAGATCCGATTCACCAGGATCTTTGCAATCGTCGAGGCTTTCTGGTCTTTGGTGGGAAAGGCCCAAGTGTAACGACTGTATATGTCAACCATTATCAGGACATTCTCCAATCCTTGCCGCTTGTCCAGCAAGGTGAAATCTGCGGCCAGTGTCTCTAATGGTTTGGCAGCTTCAATCGTCCCTACATGCAGTTGGGGTTTCGGCACTTCATCTTTTGCTACTCCACACCTCTCGCAGCTGGCTATGTAGTCTCGCACTGTTTCTCCCATGCCTGACCAGAACCCTCGCTCCTGCACCAGCGACAGGGTGCGATCTCGCCCCTGATGGCCAAACTCGTCGTGGCAGGCTCTAGTCAAAGCCTCCTGCAAGTTTGGAGTTAACACTGGCACCTCCCTCCATAGATTCTTCCCTTCGGGTCTTCTATGCCAGACAACATCTTCTCTTACGATCAGGGATTTCCTAGCTCGGTACATCTTGCGGAAATCATCATTTTGGAGCTCTACCTGTACCTCATCCTCCGGCAGCTCTCCCACCAACCATCTTCGCAGTTTTGTCATATAGTCCATGCCTTCTTGCTCCTTACGCAGCCCATCCATCGTCCACAGTTCCTTCCTTCCTGCCCCGTTCTCCTCTAGTACATGCATCGCTGTATACTCTTCTTCACTATCTTCCTCCTGTTCCGCCGGGATTCTAGATAGAGTATCCGCCACAATGTTGTTCTTCCCCGGCTTGTACTCTATAGTAAAGTTAAACTGCTCGAGATCCGCATTCCACCTACTTTCCACGGCACCTAGTTTAGCCTTCTCGCGGTGACTGAGTGGGTTGTTATCTGTATAGACTGTGAAATGTTTCCCTGCCAAATAATCCCTGAATTTATCCACTACTGCCCATTTGAGTGCTAACATCTCTAACTTACGAGAACTATAGTTGTTCATGTTACGTTCTGATTTCCTCAGGCCCCGACTCGCATAGCACACCGGATGCAACCTGCCATCCTTCCGCTGGGACAGCACCGCACCTAGCCCACGAAAACTTGCATCTGTTTCTAATATAAACTCCTGAGTGAAATCTGGGCAAGCCAACACTGGTGTCTGCGTCACCTTGTCTTTCAGTTTCTCAAAAGCCTGTTGCTGTTCCTCTCTCCATTCACTATCTACCCGATCCTTAGATTTCCCATGCATCAACGCATGCAGTGGAGCAGCTATTTGGGCAAACCCTTTAACAAATTTCCTATAAAATGATGTGAACCCTACAAAAGACCGCACATCTTTCACCGTCTGAGGGACTGGCCAATCTCTTACTACCCTAATCTTCTCAGGATCAGCTGTGATGCCTTCAGCTGACACCTGATATCCTAAATAACTTACTTTTGAAGCCATTATTTCACACTTTTTAGGTTTAAATCTTAAGTTATTCTCCCTCATCCTGCAAAATAATTCCCTCAATCTGACTATATGCTGATCTATTGTACTTGAAAACACCATCACATCATCAAGGTATACAAGCAACGAGGAGAAAATCTTATCCCCTAAAATCCGCTCCATGTATCTCTGAAAGGTTCCCGGACTATTTGACAATCCCATAGGCAGTCGCCTGTACTCAAAGTGTCCGAAGCTTGTGCTGAAGGCAGTCTTTGGACGGTCTGAAGGTTTTACTTCTATCTGGTGATATCCCGCCGCCAGATCAAACGTTGAGAAAAACTGGGCCCCCGTCAGAGATTCTAGAGTTTCATTTATCCTAGGCAGAGGAAACGCATCGCGTACCGTGACCTTATTTAAGTCACGATAGTCAATGCACAACCTCAGCGTCCCGTCCTTTTTCCTCACTACTACAATGGCGGCAGAGTACGGACTCTCACTATGCTGAATTACTCCCTGATCTAACAGCTGGCTAATGTGCTGCTTCACCTCTGGTACCTGGTTTGGAGGGATCCTCCGATATGGCACCCTAACTGGCCTGTCTGTGGTCACTGGGATCTCATGCTGAACCCCAATAGCCTTTCCTATGGGCTGGCCCTCTCCTTCAAAAATATCACTAAACTCTTCTATTAAACACCTAACTGCACTCTCTTGTTCCTCATTCATTTCCTCCGTGTGCACTTTGACCTCCGTACGGGCATCCGGTTGCACTGTCCTCACATACACCTCTTCACTGATGTCTTCCTCGACTTCCGTCCCCGAAGCCACTTTCCCAATCCGCCAATTGCCCCTCAAGCTCGTACGACTGTCAGACAGATTTGCCACCAACACCTGGGTCATGCCTCTCACCACTCTTACAGCTGTCGGCAACACTATCACACCCTCAGGCATCCAACCTTCATCCTCTATTGTTAGAGGTTCAATCACTACTTCTTTGTTAGCTACCTGGCTTAATGAGGGAACACATACTGACAGCAACCGAGTACTCCGGGGAGGAATGGTTGGTCTTTTCTTCCTCTCTGTCATACAATACCCCAGGCTGATGGCCTCTATTGCACATAACTGCCTAACCTCCTGCAAGCAATTTTCCCACTGAGCGGTGCTCCTGGCTTCCCTGCACAAGTGATACATGTGCGGCCAGATCTCCGCAACCTCCCCCAGCACATTCATCCCCAACAACCCGACATGAGATTGCCCCTTACCCTGGGTCTCAATCCCTGGACAAACCAACATCCCCACATCAGTGACTTCCACCCCACATACGACCATAGTGACCCGAATACACCCCACACACGGCACTGGAAACCCTGACGCCCCTTTTACCCTTATTCGAGTGGGCTGCAACACCACGCCTGCAGGCTCCAGCTCCCGACGGTAGAAAAGTTCATCAATTAGCGACACTTCTGCCCCAGTATCTGCTAAACCCCACATTTCACGACCCGCTACCAGCACCGAGACCTTAGGACACTTTGCTTTCAGCCTTAAGGTACCTTCTGTTGTGATTAAATTTGTCATGCGAACCACGCTCTGCTACCATTTGTAACCGGTCGGAATTTACTGGACTTTAATTTCTCACTTGACTTGGGGTTTATTTAAAATTAATAGATGGTAATGGCAGTGGAAGCGCCCCTTTGAGAAAAATCCCGAACCAGCACAAGAACACTTAAATCTACTAACAAATAAATTGTCCGTGACCCGTGGAAGGATAGCGTCTGTGACTGGGATGAATGAGACACACTGTTAAATTTAGACACTTATATTCCCTCCAACACTACAAACACAATCAAATAATGGTACACCAATATGCGCACCTCTTAACTTGAACTTAAACACTACTCTGAGGAATAAAAGTTATACAGGATCTAGAAATTATTAGAAACTCAGGCAACAATAAATTTGGAGTATTAAGAAATGTTGCTTGCACAATGAACAGGCCTTAAGGGCACTCAACAAAATTATATCAGTCACTGAGGAAATGGTAATAAAAATAAGAAATTAAATACTCTACAATGAATAGGCCTTAAGGGCACTCAACAAAATTATAGCACCCCAACAGATGCACACTTCCTAACCTAACCTAACCACTATTCTGGGGAACAAGGTTATACCTGAGATCAGAATTATGAAGAACAATCAGAGGCATTAAAAGAATCAAATCACAGTATCACTCTGGCTCTACTTGATGGCACAAACATTCAAACAATATTATCAAAATTATCTAGAAACTATTAAACTACACCCGTAATAAGGGAGGGAAAATGTTCCTCTAGGTATCTCCTAGAGACCTAGACTCACGGTCTCAGTGTGTGACCATTAGTCTACTCAGATAGCCTCAGTGTACTCCCAGTGTGTCCATAATGCGGAAGGGAGTGAGCCAATCAGACCTTGTACAGTTGAGAGAAGCTTTAGCTTCCCGTTAGCAAGAGGGTTTCACTAGCAGCTAGGGACATGTGGTGATGTGCCCGGAGTGGTAAGAACTGATCACCCACTGCTGATGCTGTTCCCGTGTCGTTTTAGTTGTCGGGAGCACTCATTCACTCAAGAGATCCTTTGCTACCCCGCTGAACAGTGACAGGCCTACTTTGATCGGTCCAATGGCGACAATCGCCACCCTCAATCATCAACGGCAGTCGCAAACGGCAGTCAATCTCTCGCAGTCAAGTGGGTTCTGACGGAAACCCTGAAATGAACTCACTGTTAGCTCTAGTTTACTTTATCAATGCCCTATCTAACCCTGTCTGAGATCGAATGAGACTTACTTGTTACACTGCAATATTGCAGCACAGGTGACTAGGCCACGTGACTATTTCTGGGACAGACACGCAGGGACGTCTTGTTTGTGTGAGTGCTCTCCGGGACTGAGAGAGAGGCTGGGTCGCGTCCTCTCAAGGCGTCAGCTTAGGTCTACGTGACATATTTTCCGCCTAACTAATAACTCCTTGGGACACTCGTAACATTATTCAGACTGCTAAACGATCTATAATAATTTAAAATTCAATAATAGTCCCATACTTCATGAATCCCATCATTATTAAATCGGTAAACTACATTTAATATCATTAGGCCTAGTTCCACCATCTCTCGATATGAGCAGGAAGCGCTCTCTCCCCTCCCATGACCTTGAACGCTCAGTGTTGCCAATGGCGGGGCATTCGAAATCACTCTGAAATTTCTGAATATTACATATATATATATATATATATATATATATATATATATATATATATATATATATATATATATATATATATATATATATATATATATATATATATATATATATATATATATATATATATATATATATATATATATATATATATATATATATATATATATATATATATATATATATATATATATATATATATATATATAATATATATATATATATATATATATATATATATATATATATATATATATATATATATATATATATATATATATATATATATATATATATATATATATATATATATATATATATATATATATATATATATATATATATATATATATATATATATATATATATATATATATATATATATATATATATATATATATATATATATATATATATATATAATATATATATATATATATATATATATATATATATATATATATATATATATATATATATATATATATATATATATATATATATATATATATATATATATATATATATATATATATATATATATATATATATATATAATATATATATATATATATATATATATATATATATATATATATATATATATATATATATATATATATATATATATATATATATATATATATATATATATATATATATATATATATATATATATATATATATATATATATATATATATATATATATATATATATATATATATATATATATATATATATATATAATATATATATATATATATATATATATATATATATATATATATATATATATATATATATATATATATATATATATATATATATATATATATATATATATATATATATATATATATATATATATATATATATATATATATATATATGTAATATTCAGAAATTTCAGAGTGATTTCGAATGCCCCGCCATTGGCAACACTGAGCGTTCAAGGTCATGGGAGGGGAGAGAGCGCTTCCTGCTCATATCGAGAGATGGTGGAACTAGGCCTAAATGATATTAAATGTAGTTTACCGATTTAATAATGATGGGATTCATGAAGTATGGGACTATTATTGAATTTTAAATTATTATAGATCGTTTAGCAGTCTGAATAATGTTACGAGTGTCCCAAGGAGTTATTAGTTAGGCGGAAAATATGTCACGTAGACCTAAGCTGACGCCTTGAGAGGACGCGACCCAGCCTCTCTCTCAGTCCCGGAGAGCACTCACACAAACAAGACGTCCCTGCGTGTCTGTCCCAGAAATAGTCACGTGGCCTAGTCACCTGTGCTGCAATATTGCAGTGTAACAAGTAAGTCTCATTCGATCTCAGACAGGGTTAGATAGGGCAGTGATAAAGTAAACTAGAGCTAACAGTGAGTTCATTTCAGGGTTTCCGTCAGAACCCACTTGACTGCGAGAGATTGACTGCCGTTTGCGACTGCCGTTGATGATTGAGGGTGGCGATTGTCGCCATTGGACCGATCAAAGTAGGCCTGTCACTGTTCAGCGGGGTAGCAAAGGATCTCTTGAGTGAATGAGTGCTCCCGACAACTAAAACGACACGGGAACAGCATCAGCAGTGGGTGATCAGTTCTTACCACTCCGGGCACATCACCACATGTCCCTAGCTGCTAGTGAAACCCTCTTGCTAACGGGAAGCTAAAGCTTCTCTCAACTGTACAAGGTCTGATTGGCTCACTCCCTTCCGCATTATGGACACACTGGGAGTACACTGAGGCTATCTGAGTAGACTAATGGTCACACACTGAGACCGTGAGTCTAGGTCTCTAGGAGATACCTAGAGGAACATTTTCCCTCCCTTATTACGGGTGTAGTTTAATAGTTTCTAGATAATTTTGATAATATTGTTTGAATGTTTGTGCCATCAAGTAGAGCCAGAGTGATACTGTGATTTGATTCTTTTAATGCCTCTGATTGTTCTTCATAATTCTGATCTCAGGTATAACCTTGTTCCCCAGAATAGTGGTTAGGTTAGGTTAGGAAGTGTGCATCTGTTGGGGTGCTATAATTTTGTTGAGTGCCCTTAAGGCCTATTCATTGTAGAGTATTTAATTTCTTATTTTTATTACCATTTCCTCAGTGACTGATATAATTTTGTTGAGTGCCCTTAAGGCCTGTTCATTGTGCAAGCAACATTTCTTAATACTCCAAATTTATTGTTGCCTGAGTTTCTAATAATTTCTAGATCCTGTATAACTTTTATTCCCCAGAGTAGTGTTTAAGTTCAAGTTAAGAGGTGCGCATATTGGTGTACCATTATTTGATTGTGTTTGTAGTGTTGGAGGGAATATATGTGTCTAAATTTAACAGTGTGTCTCATTCATCCCAGTCACAGACGCTATCCTTCCACGGGTCACGGACAATTTATTTGTTAGTAGATTTAAGTGTTCTTGTGCTGGTTCGGGATTTTTCTCAAAGGGGCGCTTCCACTGCCATTACCATCTATTAATTTTAAATAAACCCCAAGTCAAGTGAGAAATTAAAGTCCAGTAAATTCCGACCGGTTACAAATGGTAGCAGAGCGTGGTTCGCATGACAAATTTAATCACAACAGAAGGTACCTTAAGGCTGAAAGCAAAGTGTCCTAAGGTCTCGGTGCTGGTAGCGGGTCGTGAAATGTGGGGTTTAGCAGATACTGGGGCAGAAGTGTCGCTAATTGATGAACTTTTCTACCGTCGGGAGCTGGAGCCTGCAGGCGTGGTGTTGCAGCCCACTCGAATAAGGGTAAAAGGGGCGTCAGGGTTTCCAGTGCCGTGTGTGGGGTGTATTCGGGTCACTATGGTCGTATGTGGGGTGGAAGTCACTGAAGTGGGGATGTTGGTTTGTCCAGGGATTGAGACCCAGGGTAAGGGGCAATCTCATGTCGGGTTGTTGGGGATGAATGTGCTGGGGGAGGTTGCGGAGATCTGGCCGCACATGTATCACTTGTGCAGGGAAGCCAGGAGCACCGCTCAGTGGGAAAATTGCTTGCAGGAGGTCAGGCAGTTATGTGCAATAGAGGCCATCAGCCTGGGGTATTGCATGACAGAGAGGCAGAAAAGACCAACCATTCCTCCCCGGAGTACTCGGTTGCTGTCAGTATGTGTTCCCTCATTAAACCAGGTAGCTAACAAAGAAGTAGTGATTGAACCTCTAACAATAGAGGATGAAGGTTGGATGCCTGAGGGTGTGATAGTGTTGCCGACAGCTGTAAGAGTGGTGAGAGGCATGACCCAGGTGTTGGTGGCAAATCTGTCTGACAGTCGTACGAGCTTGAGGGGCAATTGGCGGATTGGGAAAGTGGCTTCGGGGACGGAAGTCGAGGAAGACATCAGTGAAGAGGTGTATGTGAGGACAGTGCAACCGGATGCCCGTACGGAGGTCAAAGTGCACACGGAGGAAATGAATGAGGAACAAGAGAGTGCAGTTAGGTGTTTAATAGAAGAGTTTAGTGATATTTTTGAAGGAGAGGGCCAACCCATAGGAAAGGCTATTGTGGTTCAGCATGAGATCCCAGTGACCACAGACAGGCCAGTTAGGGTGCCATATCGGAGGATCCCTCCAAACCAGGTACCAGAGGTGAAGCAGCACATTAGCCAGCTGTTAGATCAGGGAGTAATTCAGCATAGTAAGAGTCCGTACTCTGCCGCCATTGTAGTAGTGAGGAAAAAGGACGGGACGCTGAGGTTGTACATTGACTATCGTGACTTAAATAAGGTCACGGTACGCGATGCGTTTCCTCTGCCTAGGATAAATGAAACTCTAGAATCTCTGACGGGGGCCCAGTTTTTCTCAACGTTTGATCTGGCGGCGGGATATCACCAGATAGAAGTAAAACCTTCAGACCGTCCAAAGACTGCCTTCAGCACAAGCTTCGGACACTTTGAGTACAGGCGACTGCCTATGGGATTGTCAAATAGTCCGGGAACCTTTCAGAGATACATGGAGTGGATTTTAGGGGATAAGATTTTCTCCTCGTTGCTTGTATACCTTGATGATGTGATGGTGTTTTCAAGTACAATAGATCAGCATATAGTCAGATTGAGGGAATTATTTTGCAGGATGAGGGAGAATAACTTAAGATTTAAACCTAAAAAGTGTGAAATAATGGCTTCAAAAGTAAGTTATTTAGGATATCAGGTGTCAGCTGAAGGCATCACAGCTGATCCTGAGAAGATTAGGGTAGTAAGAGATTGGCCAGTCCCTCAGACGGTGAAAGATGTGCGGTCTTTTGTAGGGTTCACATCATTTTATAGGAAATTTGTTAAAGGGTTTGCCCAAATAGCTGCTCCACTGCATGCGTTGATGCATGGGAAATCTAAGGATCGGGTAGATAGTGAATGGAGAGAGGAACAGCAACAGGCTTTTGAGAAACTGAAAGACAAGGTGACACAGACACCAGTGTTGGCTTGCCCAGATTTCACTCAGGAGTTTATATTAGAAACAGATGCAAGTTTTCGTGGGCTAGGTGCGGTGCTGTCCCAGCGGATGATGGCAGGTTGCATCCGGTGTGCTATGCGAGTCGGGGCCTGAGGAAATCAGAACGTAACATGAACAACTATAGTTCTCGTAAGTTAGAGATGTTAGCACTCAAATGGGCAGTAGTGGATAAATTCAGGGATTATTTGGCAGGGAAACATTTCACAGTCTATACAGATAACAACCCACTCAGTCACCGCGAGAAGGCTAAACTAGGTGCCGTGGAAAGTAGGTGGAATGCGGATCTCGAGCAGTTTAACTTTACTATAGAGTACAAGCCGGGGAAGAACAACATTGTGGCAGATACTCTATCTAGAATCCCGGCGGAACAGGAGGAAGATAGTGAAGAAGAGTATACAGCGATGCATGTACTAGAGGAGAATGGGGCAGGAAGGAAGGAACTGTGGACGATGGATGGGCTGCGTAAGGAGCAAGAAGGCATCGACTATATGACAAAACTGCGAAGATGGTTGGTGGGAGAGCTGCTGGAGGATGAGGTACAGGTAGAGCTCCAAAATGATGATTTCCGCAAGATGTACCGAGCTAGGAAATCCCTGATCGTAAGAGAAGATGTTGTCTGGCATAGAAGACCCGAAGGGAAGAATCTATGGAGGGAGGTGCCAGTGTTAACTCCAAACTTGCAGGAGGCTTTGACTAGAGCCTGCCACGACGAGTTTGGCCATCAGGGGCGAGATCGCACCCTGTCGCTGGTGCAGGAGCGAGGGTTCTGGTCAGGCATGGGAGAAACAGTGCGAGACTACATAGCCAGCTGCGAGAGGTGTGGAGTAGCAAAAGATGAAGTGCCGAAACCCCAACTGCATGTAGGGACGATTGTAGCTGCCAAACCATTAGAGACACTGGCCGCAGATTTCACCTTGCTGGACAGGCGGCAAGGATTGGAGAATGTCCTGATAATGGTTGACATATACAGTCGTTACACTTGGGCCTTTCCCACCAAAGACCAGAAAGCCTCGACGATTGCAAAGATCCTGGTGAATCGAATCTTCCTGGCAGTGGGTGCACCTGAGCGACTGTTGACCGATCAGGGAAGGAATTTTGGCAGCGCATTGGTCCGACAAACTTGTGCCACCTTTGGGGTGAAGAAAATAAGGACGTCAGCATATCACCCACAGGGAAATGGCATGGTGGAACGGTTCAATCGAACCCTGCACGGTCTGCTGGCCACCCTCGATGCAGAGGAAAAGAATAGGTGGCCAGAGCATCTGCCGGCAGTGGTGTCACAATATAACGCGACTCTGCATGCCACGACAGGGTTTTCCCCATTCCTGTTGTTTTACGGGAGAGAACCAAACCTGCCGTTTGACCTTAGGCCCGAAGTAGACCCAGAGCCGGTAGATGAGTGGGTGATGGTGATTAGAGACCGGCAACGAAGATTGCAGGAAGCAGTGGAGATCAATGTTCGGAGACGTAAGGAAATAAATAGAAGAAAAAGAGAAGAGAAAGCCCAAGAGAGTAGCTGGGAAGTGGGCCAGGAGGTTTTGCTGAGGAACAATGTAAAAATAGGCCGGTGTAAGCTGCAAAACCATTGGTTTCATACGAGATGGCACATTGTTGAGGTCCTAAATCCAAGGCCTGGTTTATATCGCATTGAGCCCAGTGGGGAAGAAGACCTGGAAGCGAGAGTGGAAAACCGGAGCAACTTGAAGGCTGCTCCAACCCTAAGGCATCCGGGAGACCCAGCGATGGATGAATCTCAGGAGGAAGACGAGGAGCCCCCACTCCAGATGAGCAAGATGAAGAGAAGTAGTTCAGAGAGGTCGATCGAGCCTGCAACTGAAAGACGAAGCCGACAAATTACAGTTTAGGTTGCAGGGTAATGAGAAGGGGCAGGTTGTCGAGGGTGAGTTGGAGGAGTTGTGAGTAGGGCAGGGGGGATTGGAGAGATGGTTAGGTCAGAGATGTGCGTTGAGTAGTGGTTGCTGTCATGAGAGGGAGTGAGTTGCTGTCATGAGCGGGATTGAGAGTACGGTTGTAACGTCCAGGGCCTCACTAATATGGACTGGTACATTGTCAGAGGGTTGGTCTGCCGGCATGAGGTTCGGAGACGTGGACTGGGTATTTTTTTTGACACTGGTTCCTCTTAGCTCAAGGGCCAGGCAAAAGGAGAGCATGTTGTTTTGGACTGTGTATTGTTTTGACACTGGTTCCTCTTAGTTCAAGGGCCAGGCCAAAGGAGAGCATGGTTGTTTTGGGCTGGTATTTTTTTGACATTGGTTCGTCTTAGTTCAAGGGCCAGGCAAAGGAGAGCATGTTTGTTTTGGGCTGGTATTAATTTTGACATTGGCTCTCTAGTTAAGGGCCAGGCAAAAGGGGAGCGTGATGTTCTGGTTGGTTATGAGTTGGGCTAGGAAGAAATGGGGAAGAAATGGAGTTGCTAGCTGCGAGTGGAATAGTACAGAGTTGAAGGTGGGTTCTAAGTTGTTCTCTCAGCACATGAGGGCAGTGCTGTTTCCTTTTAGGGGGGTCGAGTGTTAGCGGGAGAGAAAAGGAGACGGGAATGCTGGGTTTAGCAAAAGGGGTAAGATGCAGTTTCTTAGAACAAATTTTTAGGGGGGTCGTATGTATGTTTTTCTCAGCACATGAGGACAGTGCTGTCTTTTTTTAAGGGGGTCGATTGTAATATTCAGAAATTTCAGGATAATTTCGAATGCCCCGCCTTTGGCAACACTGAGCGTTCAAGGTCATGGGAGGGGAGAGAGCGCTTCCTGCTCATAGCGAGAGATGGTGGAACTAGGCCTATATGATATTAAATGTAGTTTACCGATTTAATAATGATGCAATTCATGAAGTAGGGGACTATTATTGAATTTTAAATTATTATAGATCGTGTAGCAGTCTGAATAATGTTACGAGTGTCCCAAGGAGTTATTAGTTAGGCGGAAAATATGTCACGTAGACCTAAGCTAACGCCTTGAGAAAACGCGACGCAGCCTCTCTCTCAGTCCCGGAGAGCACTCACACAAACAAGACGTCCCTGCGCGTCTGTCCCAGAAATAGTCACGTGGCCTAGTCACCTGTGCTGCATTATTGCAGTATAACAAGTAAGTCTCATTCGATCTCAGACAGGGTTAGATAGGGCAGTGATAAAGTAAACTAGAGCTAACAGTGAGTTCATTTCAGGGTTTCCGTCAGAACCCAGTAGGTCGAGGGTTCGATTCCTTGCTGGTGAGGTCGTTGATTATATGTTCAAAGTCCGCGTGTTAAATGGACTAAAAATGAAGTATATATATGTACCTCGCATTTCATACCAGCTGGATTCGGTAAAATGCTACTGACACCACATACGAGGCACGGGCAGTTTCCCAATGAGGTTCACGGCGCCATCAGCTCGATGAACAGGCTTTGTGTGAAATATAACAGAGTCTAGAACTGCTTTTAGTGTCCTTGTGGGCTAGCCGGTAAGCGTTCCCTAGGGCCACCCAGTAGGTCGAGGGTTCGATTCCTTGCTGGTGAGGTCGTTGATTATATGTTCAAAGTCCGCGTGTTAAATGGACTAAAAATGAAGTATATATATGTACCTCGCGTTTCATACCAGCTGGATTCGGTAAAATGCAACTGACACCACATACGAGGCACGGGCAGTTTCCCAATGAGGTTCACGGCGCCATCAGCTCGATGAACAGGCTTTGTGTGAAATATAACAGAGTCAGAACTGCTTTTAGTGTCCTTGTGGGCTAGCCGGTAAGCGTTCCCTAGGGCCACCCAGTAGGTCGAGGGTTCGATTCCTTGCTGGTGAGGTCGTTGATTATATGTTCAAAGTCCGCGTGTTAAATGGACTAAAAATGAAGTATATATATGTACCTCGCGTTTCATACCAGCTGGATTCGGTAAAATGCTACTGACACCACATACGAGGCACGGGCAGTTTCCCAATGAGGTTCACGGCGCCATCAGCTCGATGAACAGGCTTTGTGTGAAATATAACAGAGTCTAGAACTGCTTTTAGTGTCCTTGTGGGCTAGCCGGTAAGCGTTCCCTAGGGCCACCCAGTAGGTCGAGGGTTCGATTCCTTGCTGGTGAGGTCGTTGATTATATATATATATATATATATATATATATATATATATATATACATATATATATATATATATGTATATATATATATGTATATATATATATATGTATATATATATATATGTATATATGTATATATATATATATGTATATATGTATATGTATATGTATATATGTTTATGTATATATGTATATGTATATATGTATATGTGTGTATATGTGTATATATGTATATATATATATATATATATATATATATGTATATATATATATGTATATATATGTATATATATATATGTATATATATGTATATATATATATGTATATATATGTATATATATTTATATATATATGTATATATATATGTATATATGTATATATATATATGTATATATATATATATATATATATGTATATATATGTATATATGTATATATATATATGTATATGTATATATGTATATGTATATGTATATATGTATATGTGTATATATGTATATGTATATGTATGTATATATGTATATGTATATATGTATATGTATATGTATATATGTATATATATGTGGTAATGAACAAAACAAAAGCCAAGATATTGGTGGTAATAAACACTACACTGGCCAGGATGGTGGTGTTAATGAACGCTACACTGGCCAGGATGGTGGTGGTAATGAACACAACACTGTGCAGGTTGGTGGTGTTAATGAACAGACCACTGGCCAGATTAAGTGGTGTTAATGAACACAACACTCCCAGGATGGTGGTGGTAATGAACACAACACTGGTCAGGATGGTGGTGGTAATGAACACAACATTCCCAGAATGGTGGTGATATTGAACACAACACTGACCAGGTTGGATGCGTTAATGAACACAGCACGGGCCTGGATTGTGGTGGTAATGAACACAACACTGAACAGGTTGGTGGTGGTAATGAACACAACACTGGCCAGGTTGGTGGTGGTTATGAACACAACATTGACAAGGTTGGTGGCATTAATGAACACAACACGGGCCAGGTGGGTGGCGTTAATGAACACAACACCGGCCAGGTATGTGGTGGTAATGAACACAACACTGGCCAGGTTGGTGGTGGTAATGAACACAACACTGGCCAGGTTGGTGGTGGTAATAAACGCAACACCGTCCAGATCGGTGGTGGTAGTGAACACATCACTGACCATAATGATGGTGGTGGTAATGAACAAAACACTGGCCAGGTTGGTGGTGTTAATGAACACTACACTGGCCAGGATAGCGGTGTTAATGAGCACTACACTGGCCTAGTAGGTGGTGTTAATGCACACTACACTGACCATGTTGGTGGTTTTTAATGAACACAACACTGGCGATGAAGATGGTGGCATTGAACGCAACACTGGCCAGGATGTTGGTGGTAATGAACACAACACTGGCCAGGATGGTGGTGGTAATGAACACAACACTCCCAGAATGGTGGTGGTAATAAACACAACACTGGCCAGGTTGGTGGTGATAATGAACACAATACTCCCAGGATTGTGGTGGTAATGAACACAACACTGATCAGGTTGGAGTTGGTAATGAACACTTTACTGGCTATGATGGTGGTGTTAATGAACACAACACTGGCCAGGTTGATTGTGGTAATGAACACAACACTGACCAGGTTGGTGACGTTAATGAACACAACCCGTCCAGGTTGGTGGTGGTAATAAACACAACACTGGCCAGGTTGGAGTTGGTAATGAACACAACACTGGCCAGGTTGTTGGTGGTAATGAAGAAAACACTAACCATAATGATGGTGGTGGGAATGAACACAACACTTTCTAGGTTGGTTGTGGTAATGAACACTACACAGGCGAGGATGGTGGTGGTAACGAACACAAGACTGGCCAGGATAGTGGTGGTAATGATTCAGATTGAGATGTGCCCCCGAGAGGGCTAGTTTATTGGGCACCACCTTACATCCTGTGCAAGGTGAAGCGCAGAAGCGTTTACAGCGCCCAACAGGGAAGTATGAAAAGTTCATACTTGCCTTTATGACTCTTACATTAAGGGCGTAAAAGCCTGAAGGGTCATAGGTTCTGTCAAGTTACATAATGATGAGTGTGTGGGGGGAAAGTTCCCGGTACATTTTATCTGTTTATGGCAAAGAGTGGCAGGTCCCTAATAATGTCAAATGCTAGGTCTGTGACTAAGAGGAGGGATATCTGGTCTGGGAGGGAGGAGGTGTTGGTAACGGCTGGGGACCTGAAGGAGGAGGTCTTAGGGCAAGTGAGGATGTAGTGAGAGAGGGTGTGAGAGTCGGGTTGGCCACAAAGTTTACAAACAGTGCGGTGAGGCTCAGGGTTGCCAATGTACTCCCATAGGTACCTGTACCCTAGGCGCAGTCTCATGTATATAAGCTGTTGAGATCGAGTCAGGGATTGATATTCTTTGTAGTAGAGGTTGTCGTCACCGGTTACAGCGTCATAGTGGCATAGTGTGACGCTACCCCGTTGTTTCAGGTGTGTCCAATTTTCGTTGAATGTCTCTCGTTGTGTGGCGTGTATGCGAGATTTGAGCTGATTCAGGGAGAGGGCGAGAGTGGCTTCAGTATCTTCTTCTTGTGTAGCTTCTTTGGCAAGCCGATCCACAGTGTCACAGGCAGTTATTCCTATATGTGACGGGATCCAAAGAAACTTGACACGGATGTCATCAGTTTGTTCTAGCCCGGCAGCGGCGGCTAAGGTGTGTTGGGCGGCAGGGGAGGAGGGGGAGGGTAATTTGAGCCTAGCAAGCGCAGAAGTGCTGTCACTGATTATAAGGAGGTTCCGGCGTTCAGTGCGAGCATAGGTCGCCCCCTCATGAATGCCCGCGAGGATGGCTATGCTTTCAGCATCAGTGGAGGAGGCCCAGTCGTGGACCCTGATTTTCCTGCAGGCCTGGCGCTCAGGAATCCACACAGCTGCCCCAGCGCTGCCCAGCGTGGTAACAGACCCATCACAGTAGACGAGGATAGGAGGGTGGGAGGTCTTTAGAGAGGAAGCGACATCATTAATCTGCTCAAGGCAGTTAAGTTTGAGCATATACCTCAGTTGGGTGGATTTACGACCAGGGAAGGTGTCGACGACAACATCAACACACTGGGAGGTCCACGGCGGTAGAGGCGGATGAGTGTACTCGGGAGGGAGAGAGGTCGAGGGGGTGTAGAGGTGATAACGCAGGATGTCAGCAGCAGTGTGGACGGGCCAGAGTTGAGAGGGAGGGGGAAAGTAATGAGGACAGGCCGGCGCAGGAGGGTATTAAGATGTGAGTTCAGTGAGCGCGACAGGGGAGTCGGTTGCTCACTGCGAAGAAGTTTAACACCAAGGATGGCATTGAGAGCAGTAATCGATTGCAGACGGGAAGCAGGATTACTTCGCGCTGCATGACTTCTATTCTGGTGGTCAAAGGGCAGCCGAGGATGAGTCTCATCGCTCTGTTTTGGATTTTCTCTATGCTTTGTTTCTCGCGCTGGGAGGCAACTACAAGGACAGGAGAGGCATAATCTATGACAGCTCTGACGATGGCAATGTACATGAGACGTAGGACCCTGACAGAGGCTCCTTTGAGGCCGTGAGTGAGGGACTGGAGGGGCCTCGTTCGTTGGCGGCACTGGGAGATGACGTGGGCGGCGACAGCGGAGGTCGTGGCTCTGGTAGTGGCTCGCACGGGTAGACTAAGGTACCTGTAGGCGCGTACTTGATCGATGTCTTGTCCTTGCAGAATCAGCGGTGTCTGACGCCGGAAGCGTGAGATGAACTTGGTTTTAGTGTGTGAGATGACTAGCCCGAGTGTTTGACAGGTCCGGGCGAACGTGGAGAGTATAGGTTGTTCATGTTGCACTGTAGTAATTTGGAGGAGGATATCATCAGCATAGCTTATGATGTGACCGTCTAGGGCTCGCTCAGCAAAGATGACGTTGAGACGGCAGATGGAGTTCATGAGAACATTGAAGAGTGTAGGGCTGAGTACACCTCCCTGAGCCGTGCCAAGATCAAGGTCCCTGATCTTAGAGTAGTGGCCCTGAAAACGGACACGGGCCTGTCGATGGGAGAGGTAGTCAGCAATCCACGTGAGGAGTTTGCCCTTCACATCCAAGTGAGTGAGGCCCTCAAGGATCACTTCACTGTTGGCTTTATCAAAAGCACCCTTGAAGTCGACGAAGAGGGAGGTTTTGGCGGAGGTGTTTGCCATGTAGTGAGCGATGCAGTGAGCAGTACTCTTTCCGGGGCGGAAACCATAGAGGTCAGGGTGCAGGTGGGCTTCAATTTTCCAGTGGAGGCGGTGGAGTATCATGCGCTCCATCATCTTTGAGAAGCAGGAGATGAGGGATATTGGACGATATTCATCTTGTCTGCCTGGTTTAGGGACTGGGATGGTGATGGCAGTCTTCCATGAGTGAGGCAGCTGAACAGTATCAAAAGAGAGGTTAAATAGACAGAGGAGGGGGTTACCAGGGGTGGCAATAAGGGCGTTTAACTCATCGTATGTGACGCAGTCATCGCCTGGGGCGGTGGACCGACCACGCTTTACAGCATTTGTAGTTCACACTGTGTGAAAGGCACGTCAGTGTCTGCAAATAGGTCTTGGTACTCGAAGATGCGCGCTGTCGGCGTTGTGGTTGCAGTGCGAGGGTGAGGTCTCGTACAGCAGGTGGTAGCGCATCAATGGAGGCGGCCTCCTGCCACATCTGGGAGAGCGCCTCAGCTCGGGCAGGTGGTCTGGGGTGGAGCGCGGGTCTGGCGTTGGTGCCCCGGGCACGGTTAATGGTGCGCCATATCTCGCCTATAGATGTAGACTGGTCAATAGAAGAAGCAAAATCAAACCACTGCTTCTCTCGTGCGAGAGTGATGGCAGATTGGAGCTCTTTATTTGTGCGCATCAGGAAGCGTAGAGAGTCAGGGGAGGTGGGAGATTTCTTCCACTGGTTGACTGCTATTCGGTGCCATTCACGTATAGACTTAACATGAGGGTCACAGTTAACGTTCCACTGACTCCTGGGCTGGCGGTTAGGGCGGCGGTGTTTTGGGACAGGGCGGAGGAGGTCAGTGCATTGTTTGGACAGATCAAGGTAGAGCTGGTCTGCGGTTGTGACAGTGTAACCCTGAAACCATTCAGCAATGGAAGTGATGAAGGCAGGTATGTTGGCAGGGGGTAGCCTGAGCCTAGGGCCCTTGGGTGGAACGGGTATTCTCGCATACTGGAGGGTAGTGTGGATAGGGAAATGGTCACTGTGGGGGAGTGGAGGATGCGGGTAGAGTATGGGCGGTGAGGGTCAGAGTACAGAGCTATGTAGTCAAGTTTCCCTCCCCCGATGTGGGTGGGTGATGGAGGGCAGAGAAGACGTACAGGGTCATCGGTAGTTTGTAGGTAGGAGAGCCAGGAGTTACCCCGGGAGTTTGAGTGGGGCCCCTGGGAGCCGAGACTAGGGTGACGGGCATTGAGGTCCCCCACAAGGAGGGTGGAGGTGATATGGTGTGGTAGGACAGGTACAGTAGGGGTGGAGGGAGGCACATAGACATTGACAATATTGAGGGACATACCTTTTAGTGTGATTGTGATGGCATGTGCGTCGGTGGTGTCGTCATCAAGGGGGACGTCGAGAGGTTGGTAGGGGACATCCTTTTTGACGTGGATCCGTAGTCCACGTGCATGGCTTCGTGGTAGTCCGTCGATGCGGAGAACAAGAGTGGATAGGCTCTCAACACATGTGTAGCCACTGAGCACATAGGTACCAGCAGCACACCGCGTTTCTTGGAGGCACAGCACGTCGACGTCTTCAGTGTAGACGTAGGATTTGAGGGCACCAAACTTGCTTTGCAGTCCTGTAGCGTTGCTATCCATTGTGGTGTATTAGACTGATTACCCCTGACGTAGACGGATGGGCCTTAGGTGCCGGCATGTCGGTGGAGTATGGGTAGCCGGTGGTGGGGTCCTCAGGTCCAACAGGTAGCCCTGGTGGAGACAGCACAGACACAGGAGCAGGCGAGGCTTGAGGTGGGTAGACAGGTTGAGGCACCACGTGACGTAAAGATGAGGCAGGGCTTGGCTCGGGGGCCCCAGTACACACAACCTGTGAGCAGGGGGGGCTCACAGGGCGACTACCAGCTTGTGTCAAACCAAAAGAGGAGAGTGACTGGGTGGCAGCAAAGGGCAGGAGTTGGCGGTGTAGGTCGGAGATGGCGGTACAGAGTGTAACCAAGAGTTTCTCAACATGACTGGTAAATTCTTGGAAGAGGGACATGATCTGTGTCATGTCACTGGAGACTGGTTGTGGGGGGGGCACTGGTGGCGGCACAAGGCTTGACAGCGTCAGGGTAGAGACGGGGTTGTGGGAGTGCACTGGTGGCGGCACAAGGCTTGACAGCGTCAGGGTAGAGACGGGGTTGTGGGGGGGCACTGATGGCGGCACAAGGCTTGACAGCGTCAGGGAAGAGACGGGGTTGTGGGGGGGGGGGGCACTGGTGGCGGCACAAGGCTTGACTGCTTCAGAGTAGTGACGGGGTTGTGGGGGGGAACTGGTGGGAACACGAGGCTTGATAGCGTCAGAGTAGAGACGGGGAGGAGGGTCAGTAGTGGTTGAGTTAGGGAATGGTAGGTGCTGTTGTGGTGCAGCCTGGTGAAGCCAGGCAGGGGCAGGTGACCCAGTAGAGTGAGGGGGGCGTTGTGGTAGACGCAGTCCTTGGGGAGGCCTCTCCCTTGGGACAGAAGGGCGACTGGGGCACTGCCATGAGTCAGCATTGTGCCGGCCGCCACAATTACAGCACCTGGGCTCAACTACATAGCCCACACCACCCCTATTAAGGTGGTCTTTGATTTTCTGGGCACAGGCGGCGGAATTGTGGTTACGTGGGCAGAAGCGACATCTAGGATGATCACGTCGGCAGCAGGCAGTGAAGGTGTGACCCCAATGAGAGCAGATAACACAAAATGCAGGCCCAGGATGATAGGGCTCTGCATAAAGTGGTGGAAGGATTGGATGGGCTTCCACAGTGGTTGAACATACCCTTCCCTTCCACTTGACAATAACAGCAGCTTGTGGAGTGTGTCCCCGGTAATGTCGACGTATACTGAGTATATTAGAATTAAAGTCACGTGCATCTTCGATGTCAGCGTATAGGGGGAATCGTTTCACTAGAATGTGGCAACATTCATCAGCTTCTGCTGGGGGTCCACTAGGACAACTCATTCAAAGCCAACAGTACTAAGGGTTTTATAGACTTCAGGAGTCTGACACTTGATAAAGTTCCGGTTCTTACTCTGTCGGAATTGAATGTTGGGACCATGCTGTCTGCAGTAATTCATCATCCAATTAAACCGATCCTCGACAGATTTTAATGAGTCCTTGGGAAAGTGGAGATTCAGCTTACTTGTTTGTTTGGCAGAGGACAGGGTGACAGGGTCCATGGCATTCCTGTTTCCACTGTGGCTAGTGTTTCCCATAGAAACATTACCGTCACTATCATAACACACTGGGGTCTGACTCTTGAAGGGTGTTTGATTCAGTCAACACCTGCTGTGTTTTATTCCCAGTCGAATTCTTTCTGCTTCCTTCTGTGTGTGTCGTCCTTTTCTTCCTACCACTCATGATCTCATCACCGTCACTTCCTTCACTTTTCTTCGCCTCCTCTCGCCTCCTCTTCTTTTCTTTCTTACTAATCACTTCTTAAAAATTGTCTATCACTTCTATTGTTGTTGGCAGCGGATTGTCTGCTTCTGATTCACTACTTGAAAGCCTCAGGTCGTCTTCTAAGTTGTTCAGTAGGACAATCTTTTCTACTTTAGCCAAAGCCTTCATAGGTTTCTGCCCACCACTCTCCCCAGGCATTGTGCAATGCTTGTGTTCGGTCACAGGCGAGATGGAGAGGCAACGACGTCACTACCACGTCATTCAACGTCACGCTCTTCGCACTGCGCATGCGCAGATACGAAAATAACCGACCAGATGGTCCAGGCAGGAAGTCCAGATATTTTATCTAAAATATTGTCTAAGTCCAACAACTATAAATTTCACAAGCGACACTGTGCTTACAACTGGGCTCCACTTTAGTTCTCTAAACAGACTGAAGGTAGTCGTCTCACTAAATTCATCAGAATTGAGAATTGTACGGAGAGCTCAATCACAGCTTTTGTTGACGTTTCACGGTGCGTATGTCGAATGAGTGGTGGTAATGAACACAACACTGGCCAGGATGGTGGATTTTAATAAACACAACACTGGCCAGGATGGTGGTGGTAATGAACACTACACTGGCCATGATAGTGGTGGTAATAAACACTACACTGGCCAGGATGATGGTGGTAATGAACACAACACTGGCCAGGTTGGTGGCATTAATGAACACAACACGGGCCAGGTTGGTGGCGTTAATGAACACATCACTGGCCAGGATGGTGGTGGTAATGAACACAACACTCCCAGGATGGTGGTGGTAATGAACACAACACTCCCAGGATGGTGGTGGTAATGAACACAACACTGGCCAGGTTGGTGGCGTTAATGAACACAACACGGGCCAGGTTGGTGGTGGAAATGAACACTTCACTGGCGAGGATGATGGTGGTAACGAACACAACACGGGCCAGGTTGGTGGCGTTAATGAACACAACACGGGCCAGGTTGGTGGTGGAAATGAACACTTCACTGGCGAGGATGATGGTGGTAACGAACACAACACTGGCCAGGATGGTGGTGTTAATGAACACTACACTGGCCAGGATGGTGATGGTAATGAACACAACACTGGCCTGGTTTGTGGTGTTAATGATCACAACAATGGCCAGGGTGGTGGTGGTAATGAACATAACACTGCCCATGATGGTGGTGGTAATGAACACAACACTGGTCAGGTTGGTGGTGTTAATGAACACAACATGGCCAGGATGGTGGTGGTAATGAACACAACACTGGCCAGGTTGGTGGCATTAATGAACACAACACGGGCCAGGTTGGTGGCATTAATGAACACAACACGGGCCAGGTTGGTGGTGTTAATGATCACAACAATGGCCAGGTAGGTGGTGGTAATGAACACAACACTGACCAGCTTGGTGGCGTTAATGAACACAACACTGGGCAGGTTGGTGGTGGTAATTAACACAACACTGGCCAGGTTGGTGGTGGAAATAAACATAACACTGGGCAGGTTGGTGGTGGTAATTAACACAACACTGGCGAGGTTGGTGGTGGAAATAAACACAACACTGACCAGGTTGGTGGTGGTATTGAAAACAACACTGACCATGTTGGTGGTGGTAATAAACATAACACTGGCCAGGTTGGTGGTGGTAATGAAAACAACACTGACCAGGTTGGTGGGTGGTAATAAACATAACACTGGGCAGGTTGGTGGTGGTAATGAAAACAACACTGGCCAGGTTGGTGGTGGTAATGAACACAACACTGGCCAGGTTTATGGTGGTATTGAACGCAACACTGTTCAGGACGGTGGTAATGAACACAACACTGACCCTAATGATGGTGGTGGTAATGAACACAACACTGGCTAGGTTGGTGGTGGTAATGACCACAACACTCCCAGAATGGTCGTGGTAATGAACACAACACTGACCAGGTTGGTGGCGTTAATGAACACAACACTGGCCAGGTTGGTGGTGGTAATGAAAACAACACTGACCAGGTTGGTGGTGGTAATGAACATAACACTGGGCAGGTTGGAGGTGGTAATGAAAACAACACTGACCAGGTTGGTGGTGGTAATGAACACTATAGTGGCCAGGTTGGTGGTGGTAACGAACACAACACTGGCCAGGTTGGTGGTGGTAATGAAAACAACACTGACCAGGTTGGTGGTGGTAATAAACATAACACTGGCCAGGTTGGTGGTGGTAACGAACACAACACTGGCCAGGTTGGTGGTGGTAATAAACATAGTAGTGGGCAGGTTGGTGGTGGTAATAAACATAACAGTGGGCAGGTTGGAGGTGGCAATAAACATAACAGTGGGCAGGTTGGAGGTGGGAATGAACACAAGACTGGCCAGGGTGGTGGTGGTAATGAACATAACACTGCCCAGGATCGTGGTGGTAATGAACACTACACTGGTGAGGTTGGTGGTGTTAATGAACACTACACTGGCCAGGATGGTCGTGGTAATAATCCCTATACTTGCCAGGATGGTTGTGGTAATGAACGCAACACTCTCCAGGACGGTGGTGGTAATGAACACAACACTGACCATAATGATGGTGGTGGTAATGAACACAACAATGGCCAGGTTCATGGTGGTTTTGAACGCAACACTGTTCAGGATGGTAATAATGAACACAACACTGACCATAATGATTGTGGTGGTAATGAATACAACACTGGCCAGGTTGGCGGTGTTAATGAATACTACACTGGCCAGGACAGTGGTGGTAATGACCCGTTCACTGGCCTGGTTTGTTGTGTTAATGAACATTACTCTGGCCATGTTCGTGGTTTTAATGAACACAATTCTGGCCACGTTGGTGGTGTTAATGAACACACACACTGACGATGATGGTGGTGGTATTGAACGCAACACTGGCCAGGGTATTGGTGGTAATGAACACAACACTGGCCAGGATGGTGGTGCTAATGAACATAACACTGCCCAGGATGGTGGTGGTAATGAACACAACACTGGCTAGGTTGGTGGTGGTAATGAATACAACACTCCCAGAATGGTGGTGGTAATAAACACAACGCTGTCCAGGTTGGTGGTGGTAATGAACACAACACTCCCAGAATGGTTGTGGTAATGAACACAACACTGACCAGATTGGTGGCTTTAATAAACAGAACATGGGCCAGGTTGGTGGTGGAAATGACCACAACATTGGCCAGATTGGTGGTGGTAATGAACACAACACTGACCATAATGATGGTGGTTGTAATGAACACAACACTGGACAGGTTGGTGGTGGTAATGAAAACTACACTGGCCAGGATGGTAGTGGTAATGAACACAACACGGGCCAGGATGGTGGTGGTAATGAACATTACACTGGCCAGGTTGGTGGTGGTAATGAACACAACACTGGCTAGGTTGGTGGTGGTAATAAACGTAACACTGGCCAGGACGGTGGTGGTAATGAACACAACAATGGCCATAAGAATGGTTGGTGGTAATGAACACAACACTGGCCAGGTTGGTCGTGGTAATGAACACAACACTCCCAGGATTGTGGTGGTAATGAACACAACACTGGCCAGGTTTGTGGTGATAATGAACAGAACACTGGCCAGATTAAGTGGTGATAATGAACACAACACTCCCAGGATGGTGGTGGTAATGAATACAACATTGCCCAGGATGGTGGTGGTAATGAACACAACATTGCAAGAATGGTGGTGGTAATGAACACAACACTGATCAAGTTGGATGCGTTAATGCACACTACACTGGCCAGGTTGGTGGTGGTATTGAACACAACACCGGCCAGGATGGAGGTGGTAATGAACACTACACTGGCCAGGTTGGTGGTGGTATTAAACACAACACTGGCCAGGTTGGTGGTGGTAATGAACACAACACTGGCCAGGATGGTGGTGGTAATGAACACTACACTGGCCAGGTTGGTGGTGGTAATGAACACAACACTGGCCAGGATGGTGGTGGTAATGAACACAACACTGGCCAGGACGGTGGTGGTAATGAACACAACACTGGCCAGGATGGTGGTGGTAATGAACACAACACTGGCCAGGATGATGGTGGTAATCAACACAACACTGGCCAGGATGGTGGTGGTAATGAACACAACACTGGCCCGGATGGTGGTGGTAGTGAACACAACACTGGCCAGGATATTGTTTGTAGTAAACACAACACTGGCCAGGATGGTGGTGGTAATGAACACAACACTGGCCAGGATGATGGTGGTAATTAACACAACACTGGCCAGGATGGTGGTGGTAATGAACACATCACTGGCCAGGATGGTGGTGGTAATGAACACAACACTGGCCAGGATATTGTTTGTAGTAAACACAACACTGGCCAGGATGGTGGTGTTAATGAACACAACACTGTCCAGGATGGTGGTGTTGATGAACACTACACTGGCCAGGTTGGTGGCATTAATGAACACAACACTGGCCAGGATGGTGGTGGTAATAAACACAACACTGGCCAGGGTGGGGGTGGTAATGAACACAACTCTGACCATAATGTTGGTGGTGGTAATGAACACAACACTGGCCACTATGATGGTTTTTAACGAACACAGCACTGGACAGGATTGAGGTGGTAATGAAGACTACACTGGCCAGGATGATGGTGGTAATGAACACTACACTGGCCAGGATGGTGGTGGTAATGAACGCAACACTGTCCAGGACGGTGGTGATAATTAACATAACACTGACCATAATGATGGTGGTGGTAATGAACACAACAATGTCCAGGTTTATGGTGGTAATGAACGCTACACTGTTCAGGACGGTGGATATTGAACACAACTCTGACCATAATGATGGTGGTGGTAATGAACACAACACTGGCCACTATGGTGGTTTTTAACGAACACAGCACTGGACAGGATTGAGGTGGTAATGAAGACAACACTGGCCAGGATGGTGGTGGTAATAAACACAACACTGGCCAGGTTGGTGGTGTTAATGAACACAACTCTGGCCAGGTTGGTGGCGTTAATGAACACAACACTGGCCAGGTTTGTGGTGTTAATGATCACAACACGGGCCAGGATGGTGGTGGTAATGAACACAACACTGGCCAGGATGGTAGTGGTAATTACCACATCACTGGGCAGGTTGGTGGTGTAAATGAACACAACTGTGGCCAGGTTGGTGGTGTTAATGAACACACACACTGGCGATGATGGTGGTGGTATTGAACTCAAAACTGGAGAGGATATTGGTGGTAATGAACACAACACTGGCTAGGATGGTGGTGGTAATGAACACAACACTGGCGACGATGGTTGTGCTAATGAGCATAACACTGCCCAGGATGGTGGTGGTAATGAACACAACACTGGCTAGGTTGGTGGTGGTAATGACCACAACACTCCTAGAATGGTGGTGGTAATGAACACAACACTGACCAGATTGGTGGCATTAATGAACACAACACTGGCCAGATTGGTGGTGGTAGTAAACACAACACTTGCCAGGTTTGTGGTGTTAATGAACACTACACTGCCCAGGTTGGTGGTGGTAATAAACACTACACTGACCAGGTTGGTGGTGGTTATGAACACAACACTGGCCAGGTTGGTGGTGTTAATGATCACAACACTGGCCAGGGTGGTGGTGGTAATGAACATAACACTGCCCAGGATGGTGGTGGTAATGAACACAACACAGGCCAGGTCGGATGTGTTAATGAACACATCACTGGCCAGGATATTGGTGGTAATGAACACAACTCTGGCCAGGATGGTGGTGGTAATGAACACATCACTGGGCAGGTTGGTGGTGTTAATGAACACAACACTGTCCAGGATGGTGGTGCTAATGAACACTACACTGGCCAGGATGGTGGTGGTAATGAACACACCACTGCCCAGGTTGGTGGTGGTAATAAACACAACAGTGGCCAGGTATGTGGTGTTAATGATCACAACACTGGCCAGGATATTGTTGGTAATAAACACAACACTGGCCAGGGTGGGGGTGGTAATGAACACAACACTAGCCAGGATGGTGGTGGAAATGAACACTACACTGGCCAGGATGGTGGTGGTGATAAACACAACACTGGCCAGGTTGGTGGCATTAATGAACACAACATGGGCCAGGTTGGTGGCGTTAATGAACACAACACTGACGAGGTTGATGGTGATAATGAACACAACACTCCCAGAATGGTGGTAGTAATGAACACAACACTGACCAGGTTGGTGGCATTAATGAACACAATACTGGCCAGGATGGTGGTGGTGATAAACACAACACTGGCCAGGTTGGTGGCATTAATGAACACAACATGGGCCAGGTTGGTGGCGTTAATGAACACAACACTGACGAGGTTGATGGTGATAATGAACACAACACTCCCAGAATGGTAGTAGTAATGAACACATCAATGGGCAGGTTGGTTCTGTAAATGAACACAACTCTGGCCAGGTTGGTGGTGTTAATGAACACACACACTGGCGATGTTGTTGGTGGTATTGAACTCAAAACTGGAGAGGATGTTGGTGGTAATGAACACAACACTGGCTAGGATGGTGGTGGTAATGAACACAACACTGGCCACGATGGTGGTGCTAATGAGCATAACACTGCCCAGGATGGTGGTGGTAATGAACACAACACTCCTAGAATGGTGGTGGTAATGAACACAACACTGGCTAGGTTGGTGGTGGTAATGAACACAACACTCCCAGAATGGTGGTGGTAATGAACACAATACTGACCAGATTGGTGGCGTTAATGAACACAACACTGGCCAGGTTGGTGGTGGTAGTAAACACAACACTGGCCAGGTTTGTGGTGTTAATGATCACAACACGGGCCAGGTTCATGGTGGTAATGAACACTACACTGACCAGGTTGGTGGTGGTTATAAACACAACACTGGCCAGGTTGGTGGTGTTAATGATCACAACACTGGCCAGCATATTGTTGGTAATAAACACAACACTGGCCAGGATGGTGGTGGTAATGAACACAACACTGCCCAGGATGGTGGTGGTAATGAACACAACACAGGCCAAAGTCGGATATGTTAATGAACACATCACTGGCCAGGATATTGGTGGTAATGAACACAAAACTGGCCAGGATGGTGGTGGTAGTGAACGCAACACTGTACAGGACGGTGGTGGTAATGAACACAACTCTGACCATAATGATGGTGGTGGTAATGAACACAACACTGGCCAGTATGGTGGTTTTTAATGAACACAGCACTGGCCTGGATGGTGGTGGTAATGAACACTACACTGGCCAGGATGGTGGTGGTAATGAACGCAACCCTGGTCAGGATAATGGTGGTAATGAACACAACACTGGCCAGGATGGTGGTGGTAATGAACACAACACTGGCCAGGATGGTGGCATTAATGAACACAATACTGGCCAGGATGGTGGTGGTGATAAACACAACACTATCCATGTTGGTGGCGTTAATGAACACAACACGGGCCAGGTTGGTGGTGGTAATAAACACAACACTGACCAGTTTGGTGGTGATAATGAACAGAACACTCCCAGGATGGTGGTGGTAATGAACACTACACTGGCAAGGTTAGTGGTGGTTATGAACACAACACTGGCCAGGATGGTGGTGTTTATGGACACTAAACTGGCCAGGATGGTGGTGGTAATGAACATAACACTGCCCATGATGGGGGTGGTAATGAACACAACACTGACCAGGTTGGTGGTGATAATGAAAACAACACTCCCAGGATGGTGGTAGCAATGAACACAACACTGACCAGGTTGGTGGCATTAATGAACACAACACTGGCCAGGATGGTGGTGGTAATAAACACAACACTGGCCAGGATGGTGGTGGTAATGAACGCAACAATGTACAGGACGGTGGTGGTACTGAACACAACTCTGACCATAATGATGGTGGTGGTAATGAACACAACACTGGCCACTATGGTGGTTTTTAACGAACACAGCACTGGACAGGATTGAGGTGGTAATGAAGACTACACTGGCCAGGATGGTGGTGGTAATGAACACAACACTGGCCAGGATGGTGGTGGTAATGAACACAACACTGTCCAGTATGGTGGTGTTAATGAACACTACACTGGCCAGGATGGTGGTGGTAATGAACACAACACTGCCCAAGTTGGTGGTGGTAATAAACACAACAGTGGCCAGGTATGTGGTGGTAATGAACACAACTCTGACCATAATGATGGTGGTGTTAATGAACACAACACTGGCCAGTATGGTTGTTTTCAATGAACACAGCACTGGCCCGGATGGTGGTGGTAATGAACACTACACTGGCCAGTATGGTGGTGGTAATGAACACAACAATGTCCAGGTTTATGGTGGTAATGAACGCTACACTGCTCAGGACGGTGGATATTGAACACAACACTGACCATAATGATGGTGGTGGTAATGAACACAACACTGGCCAGGTTGTTGGTGTTAATGAATACTACACTGGCCAGGATATTGTTGGTAATGACCCCTTTACAGGCCAGGTTTGTGGTGT